>JAQFZP010000089.1:0-66771 GCA_034695745.1 Geophilus truncorum | reverse complement strand
CTGTATATCTAGCTTACCTTATCTCAATTCCTTTTATCGTGTCTGTGTGATAAAATAAACGTTTTTCGTGTCATTTATGTTGAGATACGCAAAGTATCAATATTTGTAATTGTTTGATTTATTTGCGAAATGACGATTGTGACGTAAGATGAATTTAACGTTGTTATGACGTATTTTGTAAATGTGTATATAGGTATGAATGAACGAATAAAATCACTTGATTGTAAAATGTCAAACACTGCGGTACTATTATTTGATTCCAACATGGTAGCAGAAGGATTAACGACCACGCTGGCTTTTTAAGAAAAAAGCAAAAAATCTAGACGAGATTTTCGGTCTGATACTCGTTTATAGATGGCGCAGGTTGCAAAACAAAACATGCGCAGTCTTGTTTTGCAACCTGAGCCATCTACAAACGAGTAAACAAGAAGCTAGAATGACGTCATATCGTCATCGTGAAAATGGCGCCCGTCGTTAGGTGAGAGATAACACAGAAAATAACTGTTTGCCCGAATTTGAGGGAGTTTTTTCCGGTGGCCGGTTATGAAAGCTGGCCGGTCACGAGGGAGTTTTTAGCGTAGGGGAACATTGAAAGGGTTTGTGTCCGAGACTTTTGGCCGGAATTGAGAGCTGGCCGGATTTGAGGGCGTTGACTGTAGTACAATATAGGTGAAATCTTATCCAAAAATAGGAAAAAATAGGAGTGTACTGAGTTCATTAGAAAGCTTTTCTATTTTATATTTTCTAATTACAAACTAGTTTAAATGTTAATAAATTACTGAATAAAAAATAGTACAAAAATAAAATTTTTTTTTTATTTTTTTTAAACAAAACTCTCGATAAGTGTTTGCTTTGTTTTTCAACTGCTCGTTGATCATAATAATATTTTAAAAAAATAGGTCAATTTTCACAAAATATAGGAAAAATAGGATAAATGTAAAAAAAAATAGGTGAAAATAGGTCAGTCTTCATAATATAGGAAAAAATAGTTAATATAGGACGAGTACGATCCCTGGAGGTGTAATAAATAAGAAATTCCGTAATTGCAATCGATATTACAGCCTTGATTGTTTTCGATTTCCCAGGCGCGGATTAATATTAGCAACTCTGTAAAGTGCATTTGCCTCACTTTTGCGCGAAATGATGTTGATATAGTCCTATCTTTCATTTAAGTTTTCCCCGTTCCTGTTTAATGTAAAACGAACATGCTGAAGAGTGAATCGCAACATGATTCAAGATTTGAGTAGCGAACAAAAATGGAAAAAAAAAAAGGAAAAATGAGAAAAGAAGAGGGAAAAAAACCTTTTTAAGCAGCACTGTATTTGCAAATTTCTTTTCAAACCAACAAAATGAATGCAGATGGTACTATTTGAAAGTTAATGTTAGAAAGCCTTTACCTGCTTTCACACGAACATCTCTACTAATAATGGTCCCAACGGCGTTTGTTGCTGAGCACCTGTACAGAGCAGCATGAACATCTTGACGGTATTCTTCGGGTCTGAAGGGAGGGAAAACAAGACTCCCATCGGGCAATGCTAAACGAAGGCCTGTCAAGTCTTTGGCTGGAGTTCCGTCTTCAAGAGACCATACAATTTGCGGTGGAGGCTTTCCATTTGCGGTGCAACGTATTTGAACTCCAGTTTTGTTAGTGAAGTCCACTTTGCTGTTCGGTTCTTGGGTGAAATGCGGACCCTCGACGTTATTGTGTTTCTTCGAGACATCTAGAAAGCAGCAAAGAAAGAGAGAACGGTTAAAGAGCACAAATAACAATAAATTTCAGTTACATATGGAAAAAAAAAAGTGCTTTAACTGTAAAAATACACAAGATGCATAAAAATGCATAAAATAACCTGCCAGCAATTTTATGAGTTGTGGTATTGAGAAACATAAAGGCTAATCTCTTTTAACACATTTTTACAACCTTTAAGAAATATGTTGAGGTGTTTGAAAAGTTTTGGCATTTTTTTATAGTTTAAGCATAAAAAATAAGAGTTTAATAAAAAGTGAGTTTACGACCTAAAAAGGTGTACATGGAATAGTTAAATCATTTATTGTATTTAGTAAAGCAATAAATTGAAAAACTCGAGTTGTCACTGAAACATTGATGAAACTGCTAGAGGGAAGGCGTGAAAGAAAAAAAAAGTTGAAATACACGACGGGTGTAGTGTCAAGCTTTTAAAAACAGTTACTTTAAAGGTCTAACTTAATCACTAGAAAGATAAAGGTAAAGAAAAAAAAACATGAAATATAAGAAAATCGATAATTTTTGTATTCTAATAAAGATTTCATTAAAAATCAATGAAAAATCGCTTAAATTAAATACTTGATCCGTTTTACATCTCTTTCAGGTGACAAGGTCATTAAACTTTTCATTGTGAATGGAAAGAGAAAACGACCAGCCAACAGTAGGATTACAGCACAGTATATTGGTGCTCAGAAGTGTGTACGGTTGAATTCTTATGTGATTCTTAACAGGAGCAGAGAAGCTTATCCTCACCAAACTGAAATTGATGACTTCTTCTGATACCTACAGTCAACAAACGTCATTTACAATAATTTCTCGTCACTACCATTGCCAGACGCTTGAAGACTGTTGTTTCAAGATTAATGCACTCGTGTTTGGCTTAAGTAATATTTATGTTGATTTGGTAACCGGCCAGAAAAAATATTTTAAGTCTATGTAATAAGTCAACAAATAGTCGAGTTTGGTCTATATACGCTCTGCTTTATGAACAACAAAATTGTGTTTAGGAAATCTTAATATTTACGATCTTCGTGCAAACCAAATTTGCTAATGAATGAAAACACTATTCTAATGTTAATGAATAAAAATTTAGTTTGCCATCCACGTTTGCGTGCAAAATTGTAATATTTTACAGCAATTAATCCATTAATTGTTTATCAGGAGAGTAAAACAATTATGCAGCATTCATTGCTTCTTGAGTTAGGCTTAAAACTAGATCTAACTTGAGACATCTTGTCGACTGTCATGTAAACCTTGCGATATCAATAAAAATCGATATTCTCGACTGACAAGTGGCAAAGAACGGACATTACTTGCATTTTGATAGCTACATTAAAATATTTTTTACATAAATTTTTATAAATTTTCGAGTAAAATGTCACTTTTCAACACAAAAAAATAACCAAATTGACGAATTCTATTAGTCAAAGAGATTTTTCCTTTATACTTTACGCACCTATTACACTTAAAAAACTTGAGGAAATGCAACAAAAAATTGGCTGTCAATTTCGCTTTCAGAATTAATAATGAAGCTGCTGCTGCAATTGGAAAATTTACTTGATAATTCCAATTGATTTAACGTGTACCGAGTTACCCTCATTTTTTCAATTACTTTCGAGCCTAATGTTTCAACAGCTGGCACATAGTCAACGAATCTCCCTCTTTTATGTTTGCTATATAGACATTTGTGAATTCTCTTCTGTTTTTCAACAGCTCATTCTAAAGACACAAAAAAAGAGCCACAAGAACACGCACATGTGTGAAGAAGAAATCTTAGAACAAAGAGAATTTCGTGCCCTTCAAACTCAAGCCGTTAGATGAATATTTTATTGCTTCTTATCTAAGTTAAACATGTTGAGTATGCTTTAATGCAGCCATTTCACTAAAATCTGTCCTCTCTCCTTCGTGTGTGAATTCAGACTCGCTTGATGCACTCTGGGATATTTAAGCCTTAAAAATCTTAAACGACGCATCTGCAACTTAATTAAAGCAGAGATTTTCCAAGTCGGATATACTTAATCCCTATAAATTTTACACAAACAATGCCAAACCTGAATTTACAAATCTCGAAAAACTGCAAAACAAAAGAAATTTCACTTTTTTATTCACTTAAATTCAATTAATTTGTGCAGTTTTTTTCTGACACCCTCAAGATTCTTTTATTACAATACAATAGTCTTAAAAACTTAAAAAGAACAATAACCAACGTGTATAAACGTAAATATCAAAACAAAAGAAATGATAAAAAAAATATATGAGAGAAAAAACTAGAAACCATTGTCCACATTGAAACGAATGAGCTGCTTCTACAAGATCCAAGCAAGCGGCAACAAATGTATCAAAAAGCAGCCACACATTTGGCACTAGCCCACTAAAACGAATAGCTTTCAAACCCAAAACTTTGTCCATTTTTCTTTGGTAAGGCCGTATCATGTTCATTCATCAGTATGACCCTTGTAATCCTAAAGCTGAAAGGGGTAAGAAGTCAAACCATCACTTCGAGTTCCAAGATAAGCATAGTTAAATGACCGGCAAGAAATATGTTTGCGTTGTGGTTTAAAACCAGGTGATGCGGTTTCGCTCAATCCATACGTAAGGTGAGATAACACTATTGCACAACTGACCAATCACTAATTTATAATTACGCGTTTCACTTTTTTTTATTACTTAAATAAAAAAAAAAAAAAAAAATTGTTTTTAAAATTATATTAGTGAGAGATGTTACTCCCATTTTCCCTCAATTTCTATTTCTCTCTTAATACATCTCAAGCACTGGGAGAAAAAAAAAGTCGAAACCACCCAACAGGAGACATGAACTCTATGTGACAAGTTTGAAATCCTTAAAAAAAAATTCTTTACTTCCAAGACCTGCAGAGAAATTCTTAAAATCCCGCAAGATTCTGTCAAACTGAATATTTAGGCACGTGAATAACTTGAGGATATTATAACACTCAATATTCCTCATGTTTAAAAAAAATTTTCCATAAATAAAAATCCCTGTCCCCAAACAGCTCCAAAAACCCACATATCAGCACGAGACAGAGGGGTCGAGAAAACAACTTATGAAATTTGCAAGATTTAATATGATCCAGCTGAAAAACTTTTATCTGTGCACTCAGGATTTTGCAGAAAACTTGCGACTCACTCCCACTTACAAATGACCTTTCCACCTCCTCTCACTTATCTGTGCATTTTCTCTCCCTTCTCGCCCCCTTCTTTCAAGGGTGGCTTCACGGCAGAAGTGAATAATTAAATGAGTTCGACTTGGCCACGCCTGTTCATTGCGAGATTAGTTGCATGCACTTCACACGTCGTGGAGATTGGAACCAGAGATTTGCCAGCTTTTCAGACTATCTATTTCTCCTGCTCTCATCAAATCTCCAATCCCACCGTGACGCTCCTGTTTAGTCAAATACAGTTTAAATCAATTTTTTCAGAAAAAAAAAACTTTTGTTACTCCTTTGAATTTAAGCCTAATTTAAATTTAAAAATTTAAAGTTATTAGACAAGAGTTGCTAGACAAAAGCGCAGCGAAGTTTGAGCTATTTATTTCCCTCGAGAAACTAATGATAGAGGTTAACGCAGATTAATGTAGCAGGAAAACGCTTCAAGCAAAGAATGTGTCTGCGCTGTCCACGCCCGAGTTGCAATTTAAGTAAACATGTAAATTAATTTTATATAAATCTCAAAACAAAACCTCCTACCTATTTGACCGAACTATCCGCTTAAAATTTGTGAACGCAAAGTATTAGACGCGTTAAAAAAAATCATCACACGCCTCTTTACGTGCAGTAAAGGTTATGTTTACGGGTCCGTAATCAGCATCTTTTCTCATACTAATTACAGCGCCTTTATTGGGCGAAGAGGCCATGATAAAACGACCAAACAAAAGATTAATCATAGCGGACTAAGACAGAACAGACTATATAGAACAAAAAAGACAAACACAAGGGAGCAGTTCATTCAAGAAGGGTATAAAACAGACAAATGCCCTTCTTTTTATTGCTATTCACCAGCTCAATGATAGGAACATCTTCATCTCGAGATAATTTTTTTTCCGCATTCACTAAATCGTGAAAAAATTCGATCACTATTGGAACCTTCTCGCCAAAAGAAAGAAATGTCTTTGTCAAACTCTTCCCACGTTCCCAATTTGTTTTTTTTAATAATGAAACGTTTCATTCACTTCATCCACTCCCTAATACAGCTTAATTTAGTCGAAAAGTTTATAATTAAATTATTCACCAATTTCTCACATGATTAACTCGCGTGATGCAATTACTTGTCAATCGATTACACACTCTACTTATATTTTTTTCCTTACTTGCGGTGCTGAAAAATTGACTGAGTTTCCTTGCTAATAGAAGTTTATCAATAATTTGACTTTCTGCAAAGTGACCATAAATAAAGCTGCCCGAGACTTGCAGAGAAGTTCTCACGCTACTTTGCTTTGCAGAGAAGCATCTTTAGGGTTGCTTTCCAGGATGAGAATTTCACGACAAATTATTATTATTTATGATGTTTGCAGAGAAGTTAAGTAAGGCAAACTCCAGAAAGAATTTTCCTTTGCTTTTATGTTTATTTGCATTTTATTTCCGTGTTTAGTTTAATCCTGCTCGAAAAAAATAAAAAAACAAACAAAGAAACTCTTTGCGTTTTCTTTTTCTATCTCTATTTAACTTAAACGTAAAGTCAGCTTTACTTTTCAATCTCAATTACGGCTTTTTACTTGGTGTCAGTTATGCAGCGACTTCAAAAAGGTAGATCTTGTTAAGTGAGTGTGAAAAATCAATAGACACACTTTTTTCCCTTCTTATTATTATTAAAACGAACCAACGGAAATTTCAATTCCGTTACATCAATCCTCCAGTCCCCTCCAGAAAAGCAATCATTCTTCTTCCGACCTTCAAGAAAACGTTAGTAAAGTCTGCAGGCTTCAATCTTGTCATTTCAATAAATAGAGAATAAAATACCCGTGAGGGAAAAATAGAAATAAAAAGTACAGGGAAAATAATTCATGACAAGACTCTCTTTTTTTAATGTCTTACTTGAGCCTATTGCGTTTACATTTCAACCACTTTGAGATTGATGAAAAGTGGAGAAGAAAAAATGTAAGTCAATAGCGAAATGAATAGAAGGCCTTAAAGTTTCAGTTTTGCATTGCGTTTGCTTTTTATTTTAACGCGCAAACTCCTCATTTCTTTCAAATTTTGAAATTAACTGTTTTTTCTTCAGTGATAAAATTTGAATAAGGTTACATTAATGGGGTAAGATTAAAAGCTAAAACGCTTCATTTCGGCCATTAACAACCATTTGGGCGAAAACAGACGTGAAAACGACGGGCAGATTCTCTAATATTTTCACAAACATGCAACGAGGTATAAAAACAAACGCCGTTTTCGACTCACTCCCACATTGGAATTTTGCCAAAATTGACTTAAGCCTACTTGGAAAGACAAGAGATAACAAAGTAAATTTGGTTTGTTTAAATAAGTGAGCTTCAAACTCGATTCAACTTCATCACAAGGTGCAAGATAGTTCTGAGAAATCACTTGAATTTAACACCTTTGATGATCCAACTGAGAGAAGCAAAGAAAACTCACGAGCTAAGGTTCCATCACTAACTGGATCATCTTCTCCACCGTGAACTAAAGCTTCTTATCTTCTAGTAAAATGATAGTGTTTTATAGAGAATTAAAGCCTATTTCAGTGTAGAATTTGCAATAAAAGATAAGAGTTTTAACTGAATTTCTCATGTCATTTAGAAAATAAAACAAAAGGGAGAAAAAAAACACTACAAGAAAATCACCTCAATCCCCCAAAACAAATTTCAAATGCACCTCTCAGACACCAGAAAATGATAAAACGTGACATCAATACTTGCACGACATCTGTTATGACTTATTTCTTTGTACTCGACGTGTGAATCGGGGTTTATATCTATTCAATAGAACAATTCCCTCTCTTGCACCCGCACAAATTGAAGAGGAATTATCAGGGATAATAGGAGACAAAAGGACATCCCAGCAAACCAAGTCTCAACATTGGCATTCAGTTGCAGTCCTTCTCGCTTTCACGGCCTGGATATAGCCAGAATGCTCCCGAACAACTTCTCTTGTTGGCAGTGAAAGGAAGATAAAATATAAAATAAAAAAAAATGAAAGAAAAAACATTTCGACTGCGGCTATCTACTGATGTTTACCACTCAGAAAAATTGGATAAAGAAAAAATTTCCCCTCAGAGTCAACGGTCAAAACCACACTAAATATCCGTTCAATTACGTGTGCATCACACGCTTTTCATTCATATTTTTTCACGCAAACACGTACGTGTTATATTTCACTCCCGAACCCCCCTCTGTCTGGCACCGCGCATAAAACTGGCAATCCGGCGCCAAAACGGATCAAATTAACTCGATATTAAAAAAACGAAAATAGTAAACATCGGCTTCTTACCTCCTTGGCTTTCAGCCAGCGTGGGAAACCATAGAAGAAGAAGGAGAACACGTAAGAACATCATCGCTTGCCACCCCGCGACTCGTGAATGCCGCATCGGCGACGAGAAATGCGGGAAAGACGCTGATGCTGAACTGAAGCTGCCAAACGCACGTTGCGAGGTTAGCAGCGAGCGTGTCGGAGGACGAGGATATGTGGAAGAATGGCGGACCCAGACTGTTCAATTGATTGGTGCCATGTGAGAGAAAAGATTTTTCCGCGACCAACAGAAAAAAGGATTTTTCGACAAACTGAATGACGCAACAAGTGATTATTGTTTATCCATTACGATCGCATTTTATTGACACGTTATTAAATTGCACGGAATGTCGTAAAAGAACAATTAAAAGTTATCAGATTAAAAACAAATGCAATTTTAATTTTAATTAGGCAAAGTAAATCTACGCTGTCGAATCGCATTTCCCATTAAAGGCGTCATTGTGTTTCCACAGATGAGAATCTCGCGTTCTCTGCAGCTCGGCGTAAGTAGTAAAAATGATTCAATAAAAGTCATTTTTGCGATCACGCTCGGCTCTGAGATGGAATTTCGAATTCCAATGAGACTTTCTCCATCAAACAAAGTCCGAAAGCGGGTTCTTGATCATATCGGAAGATTCTATCGGCTTTGCGCATACACATCGAGACTCGCGTTGCTTGTAATGATGGATTGGCCATCATTGACGGCGGCAAATGTACAAGCTAAGTCAAAGCCAAACCTCTTGCACAGATTTCTTTAATCAAATTGCAATTGGAGCTCGAAGCTGGAAGCAAAGGAAAATATATAAAAAAAAAAAAAAGGAAAACAAATAAGTATTGGACTCAAGGCACGGCAAACTGAAGAAAGAAAATTGTATTAGATTTCCATAGCAGATAAGTTAATGCAAATCCAGTGAGGCGTGTTGCTAGGCAACATCAACATCCGCTTCAACCACAATCAAATCATGTCTATCCCGGGTTGGATTGAGTTAATCCTCTTGGAATTTCGATATTATTTTTCATTAGTGTAGTTTTTATTTTCTTATTGCTATTAACGATGTGTTTTTGTTTGGTTTGAAAAATGGCGGGTGCTCAGCTTGAAACGATCGGGGAGGGCTGCAAATGGTTTTACCATGTGGAAATTCTTAGAATTTGCCAATTGAGTCAGTGGGAAAGTCAAGTGTGTTGTCGTGTCCACGTTAAATGCCAATCCGTTACTCGTGTCGACAGATGTAATCAATGTCCCCTTTTTTTCTTCTAGTTTCATCTTAAACTTAGTCTGGACATAATCTTTCTTTCGTTTCCGCTTTGCTGACCGTTAACTCCACTGTAGCTAACGATCAAATGATAGTGTTTTCTACATTACCCACTATATTAAAAAAAAATAAAAAGAAACTTTTTCTTCAAAAGTGATTTACAGTAGCAGATAATTCCACACTCCCTCCCAATCCTCAAAAAAATTTCGATTTCTCGCGATATCTCAAAGTTGATCGCGATATAAAACAGTAAAAACCAATAGTGGTTAAGCGGGCATTATCGAATAATGTTGCATTACCTTTCATATTCACCTACGTTTAAATATAACAGTGACAGTATTATTGATCATCCGCGAGAACAACTGTCAGACACATACACAATGCAACATACATCAAATGTTTCCCACTAACACCCTACCTTTAAGCCTTTCATCACAGGAACTCTACTTAAAGCTGTTCACAACATATTTTCCAGTCTTTCACTTTGATAACTAAAGACTCCTTTGTCACCACTACACAACAAACAACCCTTTCAAATTTAAACACAATCTAATGGGCGCATAACACAAATACTTAAGAACAAGCTCGTTTTTTACTTCTTTTATATATTCTTTCACATTTTCGTCTTCACCGTGATTGAAAAACTTCAAAAAACTTGCTCTCGAGTGTATGAAAAGATGAACATCTGAGTCAGGTTTCTTTTAGATAAACTGAAAATAAGTGACAACATGCACAGCCGCTAGGAAAGTGAAGTGCATCTGTCCATGTGGGGAAAGAAGATTGAAAAGATAAAATAAAAAAAATCTTAAGTCTGTCTGCAAGTTGCTGATAAAGAAATAGCAAATGCATGTTCGAGAAATATAAGTTTGAAGGTACAGTATACTGTACATACACTAGTACCTGTGGTCCATTGACCAGTGTTTACAGACATTGTGTGAAATTAAATGCACAAAACATGTTTTAGGAATGTATGCAAATGAGATTAAACCATCAGGAAAAAGGTTTCGTTGGAACTTTGTCCCTGGCAAAGAAAGAAAGCGTTCATGTGAGAGAAAAAGGGGATTGTGGTTGGTGATAATTCACAATGCATAAATAAATGAGTCCATTTTGCAAAGTAAAACCCAGAATACCCGTGAAAGTGTCTACTTAGTATGCATCCTTGGTTCATGGTGAACTCTTGTCTGTCGACTCCTCCCAACAGCTGCGGGTATCGTCATGAGAATACTCAGTCGAGTGCGTTGAAGGAAATATTGGTTCACATCTGAGATAAACAAATTTCTCTCACGGTTATTTAAGTGGTTTTAACATTAATGTCTTTTTGAGTTAAATAATTAAACTTTCTTACTGCAATTTCCTGATAGGAGAGAAAGGGCGAGAGGGAGAGGTTGTAAAATAGTTGGATATTAAAGCCAAGTCAGTTCCTCGCTCGCAAGTTGGAAAATTAATACAAGTGACGTTGTAATGTAATAGCCAAGAGTAGAACGCAACATACTATGCGATGGGAATGGAATTTCCAGGCTTAATTGGAAATCTACTTTTAATTAGTAAAATCTGCAGCATTATTTGCAAAAATTTTCTCACTTATTACACACCTGTCTGTTTCGCAGGGAAAGGAAAATATTAAAGAAGCTGAAATCTTTTATTCTGGGTGAAAAATTTAGCAATTGTAAGTAGTTTTCGGTAAAAATACAAGTGCTGGCTTGTAATTTTGACAGGCTGTTCTTTATTGCTTTTCAAGCAGACGCCCAAAAGTGTGATATACGAATACAAGTAATAAAAAGTAAACAATAAAATTCTGAGTTTTGTTATTAAATAAGAAATAATTTTAGGGTTCCCATAAAATGTAATTTTTTAAATTTTTTATTAATTTTGTTAAAATTTAGATAATTTATCTGAGAAATGGACTATTACAAGGCCAAGATATATTTTATTTATTTATGCAGTTGTATTAATTTAGCCTAAGAAATCTTTTCTGTTCACTTAATCATTAAGGGTTTAACACTTTTGGAGTGGAGTCAAAACATTGTAAGTGCATTTGCTTAATAACTGCGTGAATTCAAATATTAATGGCTAATTACACTGGTTTTAATGGTTTCCTGTGGTTAAAAACTATAGTAAAAGCCTTTAAGGCTTTTCTAATTCCAACTTTATTCACAAATCTGATTTTCCCAAGATTTAAAAAAAAATCAAAAAAATCAAATTTACAGAAAAAATCATTAGAAAATAAAAAGTGAACTGCCATGTGCAACGTCTAATAAAATTACAACTGACTGGTACAAAATCTCGAGTTCACTGATTCAAAGCACGTTATTTCACATCCGACTTTTCGAAGCAGTACAAATTATAGATTTCCTTTAAAATTAACTGCACTCAGTCCACAGAAACATTGGTGCAATTACTAATTCCCTCGAAATCAATCGCACTGAGTAAAACTCATTTCGTAAAAGAAAAAAAATTAAATAAAATTCCAAACCAAACCAGACACGAAAAGACGAAAAAAGAAGTAGAGGATAAAAGGCATTTAACCTCGGAGTTTATATTAAAAATCACGATTTCATTCCCTTTCTGCAAGAGCAAAAAAAATCCAAATAGCTTACAGTACCGCCCCGCTGCCTTGTGTTCAACAAGCGCACATCCCCAAAGACTTGCATGTTGGAGGAAGCAAAATCGATAGAGCCTCTCTCTTGCCTCCTCCCATTTGTCTCGTCTGAGGTTGGGAGCAGTGGTGAGAGTGGGAATAGCCAACTGGGAACAACTTCTTCTGTTCTCTAGTCACCATTTCAAAAGCGAAGACAGTGTCTGTAGGGAAGTGCCATGTCCCCTATATCTAGGCAACCATTTACAATCTGAACCGTGACTGGTAAAACCTGTTCCCGTTGGAATAAGATCCCACAAGCGAGATACTTCCTCCCACTTTTATGTTGTACAAAATGATATGAGTTGTTTTTGCAAGAAAATATCCTTTCATAGCTTAGTGCGAAATAATAAAAAAAAATGAGGAAGGAAAAAAAAAAAAAAAAACTCATCCCAGAGTTCACACACAATGTTTTCCTGCGAAAATAACATGACGTACGATGCTGGACGACTGCAAGAGTGAATTTTACCCCTTATCTTTACAATGACAAATGTAAAGTGGAAAGTAAGAAAAGTTGCCAAGCACTTTTGTGACACAGCAATGGATCAACTTGTTAAATGAACCCGTGTTATATAATCACGAAATAAATCAATTGCTGTCAATTGAAGTGAGCTAAAAAATAAATTGACACATCACGTTGTGTGCTGAACCCCGCAATACGTTTTCTTTATTTTCTCCTTTCCTTGTTTCAACGTCCTTTCTTTCACGCTTTTCTTCATCGTTAACAGCCCTGATAAAGGTTGGTTCTTGGTTTGGAGAGCACAGATATTTTCCCCAGGTAAACCCACTTACCTTTACAACAACAAATGGATAGGGTTACTAGACCTCTGCAGTTGCAATTACAAGATTCCACTCGCACATTTCGAGAGCTCAATTCAACATCGCTGCACATGAAAACTGACTCTTATTGGCCAAATGGAAGATTGTATAACACACTTGTAAATAATTAATTCACATTAGGGCAAAAGTGGGTTCTTGATTGCTGCAATAACTTTTTTCTTCCTCAAAAATGCCATTCTTACAAGAAAAAAAATTCAACTAACTTCAATTTCCTTAACTGCTTTCCATCTTATCTTCGATCCAGTGATTTGGAAGTGAATTTGAGGCTTGGCTTGCTTCGTGTAATGAAGTAAATCTATTTGAAAGCTATTTCCAATTCGTTTGCGCGTATAAAACGGGAATTTATAACTGAGTTTATATCCCCAACTTTATTATAGAGGTCCACGTGGAGGGTAATAAATCGCCGCAATTGACTTTGTTATTGTAATCCTTTTTTTATTTTATTATTTTATGTTTATTAAACGCTTCGAAGTAACAGGAAATCAAAATTACTCGGTAAACGAGCACTTAAATATTATCCTGCAATTAGGAGATGAATGGTTTTCTAGTTGACTTCAAATCAAGTCGTGTGCCAACTCAAACTCAGGGTAGTAAAAATCTAGTGTCAAGGGCTGTAGGATATTGACCTTGCTCGAATCGATTGAGACACAAGTGCGCATGCCCACAGCACAGTTGAAGCTCGAGAAATCATTCATTAAAAGAGTGAATTGGGACGTGCGAGAGAAATTTTTTTTTATTATTTTCCTCTTTCTTTCTCCTCTCACTTAAAAAAAATATTATTAATTTAAAAAAAAAATGTTAAAAATGAAATGAAATGTTGAAATTAAGTGAACTGTGTTTAAATTGTGTTTAAGAGATACGGTAACATAAAATTTAGTTGAATTCCTTAATTCACTGTTTACAAAAACTGCGAGAGTAAAATTTAAGGGAAATTGGATTTTCTTGGCAGTTAGATGAAAGGAAAGCAGAAAAAAAGAGTTCTGGTAAGTCACATTTCATGTATCCAGACAACTTTGTGATCCCAGGGTACGACAGACTTATCAGCAGTCATAGAGCCATTGCATGTGACACAGGCGGGTGGAAAAACAAACATTGTGATAGCACTACTGGGACTAGGGCAAATAAAGAAAAGAAGTTTGACTTTGGGAAAGGAAACAACATCTTCTCCCGCCTCGCCCCACATCATCCTACTCAAATAGCTCCATCAGGGGGGCAATGGCAGAAGACACTGGTGATTTTGGTGCGCGATTTGCGGTTAGGTGTGGTCGAGAACTGAATCACTACTTTGGGGCGTAATTAGGAGAAAATAGACTAGCTGAACAGACTGACAATTGAAAAATTAACCTCACGTTCAGGAAAAACGAAGGCAAATTGTTTCTTTTACGTACTACTTTATGTCGGACATGTCTGATAATCACCTTAAAACACCCAAGTGTTATAATACGTTTATTATAAAAATTGTAGTTTTAATGCATTATGGTAACATTCTTTCAAGAGCTAAACTACGACTGCTGTTTTATGTGCAATTTTTTTCTAACGTTCAGATAAATTCCACCTATTTTAAATCAGATAAAAGGAATTTTATTGCCTTCCATTTTTTTTTTGTTAATGCCAGTAGGTGGCGCAAATAAAATTCTCAAAAAAAAAATAGAAGAAAAACCTTAAAAAATGTGTTCAACTTCAAGCGCAATAAAATTAAGCTTAATGCAAAACTGAGCAAAGTACAACATAAAATACGTAGATTTGTATTTAACTTCTTTCTCGTTTTGGAAATTCTCCAATTTAAAAGTAAGTAAAAGGGAAAAAAAATATCTTCACTTGAAAAAATAAAATAAATGACATAAAAATAGAGTGATTGTGTTGTTCATTATTCAAGCTTCAAACAAACCTAATTACAAATTTAGTATTTGCATTTATGAGAACACTTCATTTCGTCATCATTACATTAAGAAACCAAACAGAGGTAGGTAAATCGCTCTAAGTGCAAAATCGTATAATCTAAATGGATTTATCATAAATGGAAAAAGATTTCTAAATTTAGTTCCATCAAATAGATAGGCTTGTGGCAATCACCAATTCTTCGCACGTACTCGAAGGAATTCTATTGTGAGCGCATGCGTACTCTTTTTTTTAAAAAACCTAATTAAAACAAATCGCTGACGACTGCCATTATAAAAACATTTTCGTTAGTTGATGCAGATATGACAGATTCCAAATCCTCTAAAAAAATTCACTTTATAAGCTTTTAATTTAATGTAAAATGGGTGGACTTTATACAATCGCCTAAATGTATTTAAATATATGTGCATTAAACATGTAAATAGAAAATTATCTAAAATTATAATATGAAATGTAATCCAATACTCAGTTCTGATCCTCGTTTTCTCATTAGCGCCATCTATTGCAACGGTACGACACCAGACTTAAAGTCAAATAAATAAAACTGGTTTTTCAAAAAAATCCTTTTAGCGAAAAAAGCAATTCATTCTAAAATAAGATAAAATCAAAGGAAAAAAAAATCTTTCCTAAAGTTACCAACTTCTAAAAAAATCAAATCCACCCCAGGGAGCCAAGACATCAAATGTACATGTATTCAAATCTTATTGATTTCTACTGTAATTGAAACATTAAAAGAGATTTGCTTTGTAAGGGCAGTGCTTTCAATCGCCTTACAGCAAAAGTCAATAAACCAGAACCAGGAAAAAACTAAAATAAGATCATTTAGAATTACGTTAAATGATAAATGTCTGATTAAATTCAAAATTTTATATTTTAAATTCGTTGAGTTATTTACGTATTAATATCTTTCAAGATCTCTAAATAATAACTGATAAAAAAAATTCACATGACTTTCAGAAAGTCCCAACAGTCAATGTCTTGCAGATAAACTCAGCATAAATTTGCCACTTAATACTGAACTGTTTCAGATAATTGTGATATGCTAAGTCTAAAGTCGTGTCGCTGAGAAATTTTTGTTTCTAAGATAGATAGAAGGTTGTAAACTCATGTTGGAAAATCACATGCGGAAGAAAATATAAGATAAAAAAAATGATCCAAGGTTTTCTTTCGTGGGTTCCACAACTAATTCTTTACCTGCTAGTTGCAGGTACCCTTGTCAGTAAGTAAAGTTTATTCTTTTCTTGTAATTGATTTATAAATTCTACAATCAAAATAATACAAGGTATCATTGTTTCTAGCACCATGCCCTCCAGTAATAACAAACCAACCAGAACTTACACTCATGCAGTTTAAAATTTCTGGTCAACAACAACATGAATCGATTGCACCTCTCAAACTGGAATGTGAAGCTACAGGAGAACCAATACTAATGTAAAAGTTTAAAAAAAAAGTCAGTTTAAATTAATTAAAATATTTTGTATTTATCATTCAAGATACAAATGGTTTAAAAATGGTGAAATATTCCAACTCAATTCAACAAATAACCGCGTCATCCACCAGCTACCTCACAACGGAACAATAGTTTTCACTGAAATGAATGATGGAGATGAAGGCTCCTACCAATGTTTGGTAGAAAACAAACATGGAATTGCACTATCAAACAAAATATCAGTGCTCAAATGGAATAAAGTTACGCATCCGTACTACTTTACAACAACTGAATTGGAAGTAGAAGCATACTTGGGAGATAAATTGACTCTAGATTGCCATTCCGCCACTGGATTTCCAAAATCCAACATCTTCTGGTCACTCAAGTCTCCCAATGGGAATTTAGTGACCATAAACAATCCCAGGATTTTGTCCGATCCCGAAGGCAAACTTCATTTTTCAAACGTAACCATTGCTGACACCCAGGAAAAGACGTACTGCTGTTCCACATTTACAACTTTCGGGGACGAAGCTGAGTTTGAAAATGAATGCAAAGTGGGATATAAAATTAGAATCGTTGAACGAGCTGCGCTGACCATTCCGACTCACGAACCGTTCGAAGAGTACATATCACCTCTCAACACAGTGGCTTTAAAAAACGATTCTTTAGACCTACATTGCATTTTCAGCGGAACGTGAGTCAAATGATGAAATTCTGTGCTCCCTTGTATATCATTTTGTATTTTGCGGTACAGCCCACTTCCGGCCATCAAGTGGACAAGGAAGAGTGGCGAATTGCCGTTTGGAAGACACGAGTTCCTCAATCACGGCACGACATTGAGGTTTAAAAACATTGAATTTGAAGACGAAGGCTCTTACGAGTGTGCTGCATCTAATGGAGTCGGCAACACCCATTACGGCACCGTTAACGTTAAAGTTCAAGGTAAGTAGTTTAAATTTAATCTAAAATGCTCGTAAACGTAATTTCTTTTCTTGAAAAAGCCCGACCTTACTGGATTTCGGCACCTTACGACGTTCTAACGTCTGAAGAAAATAACGTCGAGTTTATGTGCAACGCGGGAGGAATTCCAAAGCCAGAGATCAAATGGTTTATAAACGGCATCCCTCTAAATGGTAATATTAAACCAACAGCAATAAACTGACAGAATTAATTAAAACCTGATTAATCAATTATAGACGCGACTTTAAATCCTCGACGAACGGTAGTCAATTCAACGTTGATTCGCATCAATAACTTGAACAAATCAGACACAGCAGTTTACCAGTGCAATGCATCAAACAGCTTAGGATATGTGTTTAAAAATTTCTACATTTGTATAGTTGGTTAGTATCAATTTGCTTTTGGCATTCAAATGATAATCAGTAACAAATTATATTAATTATTACAGCAATACCACCCTACATGCACGAATCGGCGAAAATTAATTACGAAACTGTCGAAAGCTCTTCGCTAATCCTTCGATGCTCAGTGACAAGTTCACCAAAGCCCACGCTACAGTGGCAGCAATTAGAAACACCCGTGAATGTGACTGACAGCAGCAAATATAGCGTTCTAGTTAACGGGGACTTGAAAATACTAAGTCCTGTTTTAGGGGATTCAGGCAATTATTCGTGCACAGCTACCAATAAATATGGATCGGCTAACCGTGATGTGATAGTGGATGTAAAAGGCACAGAATTTGACTTTAATTTTGTGAAAACATTTTTGTTTAAAAAAGATTTTTGCAGCATTAATTTTTATGTATTTAATAACTTACATTGCTATTTTCCTTGTCTATACAGAACGAACTCGAATAATTAGCGGTCCTTCTGACTATGAAGTAGCTGTCGGCAAATCGGTAACATTCAGTTGCACGGCTACAGCTGACAATAGTTTATCCCTGCATTTCGATTGGTTACATAATGGACAATTGGTCGATAATGATGACAATTCAATCATGGTTAAGACACCGGATAATTCGCTCGTCATTACCAACACCCAGAACCAACATGCGGGCAATTACACTTGTATTGCTCGAACAAGCCTTGATAGCACCAATGCGAATGCAACTTTAACAGTGATAGGTTACAAAATAAATTTCACTGGTTAAAGATTAAAGCAGTGAATATTGATATCTTTACAATTTTGCAACAGATGTACCCAATCCACCTCGTCTCACGACCATTCTCTGCCAAGGTTTCGCAGCTCAGTTCAAGTGGGAACCTCAAGAAAACAATGGAGCACCTATTTTAGCCTACCAGATCCAATACAGCACAAGTTTTGCACCTAAGAGCTGGCAAACTTATCACTTTGCCAACCCAACTGAGTTCGAATTGACCGCATTCATGAGCCCGTGGACAAATGCATCTTTTCGTGTACTTGCGAGAAACAAAGTTGGATTTAGTCTTCCAAGTGAACAAAGTGACACATGTTCAACACCTTCAGATAGACCACATAGAAATCCCAATAATGTACAGGGAGAAGGCACTAATCCATCTAACATAGTCATCTCGTGGACGGTATAAAATAATTTAGTATTATAAAATAGTTAATATTTAAATTTTAATAATGTTAAACAGCCGATGCCACCGATAGAGCACAACGGACCGGGATTTTTCTACAGAATTTACTACCAACTGAATACTTCGGAAGCAAATTTAACAGATCCAGTTGACATTTACAACTGGGAGCAAACGACTCACAAAGTCGAAAATTTAGAGTCGTTCCAAGAGTATTTGATCAGTGTCGAAGCCCATAATGACTTGGGACAAGCGTATGAACCTGCAATCGAAGTGATTGGCTATTCTGGAGAAGGCGGTAAATGAACTCAATCACGTTACCATTAGAAAAATTAATTTTTTTTCTTGCAGTTCCTTCACAAGCACCTTCAAACTTCGATTTAGTGAGAGTAATTAATGGCTACACAGCAATTTTCTCTTGGGACCCTGTACCGCAGGAATCGATCAAGGGACAGATGAAAGGATACAAAATTGAGATGTGGACTGAGTCAGAGGATAATAAGTGGAAATATTCGATTCAGCCTAATATAACTCGCGTACGACTCAGTCGATTAAAACCATTCAGCGCAAATAATGTGCAAATAAGAGTCGAAAATAATAAATACGAAGGACCACCGTCTCAAGTCATTTCCCTGCAGACCCCCGAAGCAGGTAAATTGATGTTTATACGTGAAACAAATTAAAGAAACATGTGGTTTTTATTTCTTGTACAGTGCCAGGTCCAGTGGGTAATTTAGAAGTGGTCGCGAGAGGTTCGAAATCATTATTCTTGAAATGGGATGAACCTCTGGAGCCAAATGGCGTTTTAACTGGGTACTTAATTAGCTACGCTAAAATACAGGCGACACAGATTGGGCCTAATTTAAAACTGTCGTTCTCTGAGATTGAAAAAAGAAACGTAAAAATTTCAAATTTGGAAGAAAATAGCAAGTATCGAGTTTCGATTTTGGCTAAAACAAAGCGAGGTAAAGGGCCCAAATATTACATCGAAGACGCAACGGCTGAATTTCAAAAACCAGTTGAGAAGTCGACGTTCACCTGGGAAGTGCTACCTTCTGTTAAAGACACAGGTCGAGTGAAAATAACTTGGGTGCCTCCGATCCATCAGCACGCCGGAAATCAATTTTACGTCCAGTATAGAAAAAGCGGTTTGTGAATTTTCATTACAGATCTTGCAAATTGCGAAAATAGTTATGATATAATAAAACTAAATAAAAAAGTAAATTTCGATTAAAATCTATCGTAATTCTAAACTAATAAAATTCTAAAATGTCTAATGTGAAAAGTAAAAGTTATAATAAATTAATTAATTAAAAGAAGAAATAAAATATTTTCGCAAAAAATCTCTTCAAGGTGAGTCAGAATTTCGTTGTTTTGTTTCGTCTTTAAATCTAATAAGAGACCAAAAGAAAAACAACGGATATCTGACTCACTCTGTATTTATCGTATCACATCAAACAGAACGAATAAGAAACCACTGTATTTTGCAGATGAAAATCGATGGCTCAAAACAAAAGAAGAGCAAGTTCTCGATACATTGATCTTGAAATTAGAACCAGGTATTTACGAAGTAAGAATTGTAACTAGCGACGGCGACTTTTTCATTGACAGTGATAAACAAAAGGTAGAAATTTTAACTAAATAGGTAAATATTTATAGTATCATTGTTATAGATACTATTTAATCAACCGAAATTTATTCTTTGAAATAAGTTTATGTATACTAAGCAACAGAATTGATTGTATCTATATTCTTTAAAAATATATTCGTGTACAGGACAATAAACAACAACTTTTTATATTCCTCCTTTTATGTCAAACTTGAGCAAAACAAACTTTTTTCAACAAGTTGAATAAAATATTTGACAATAATATAGCATAGACTCCTGTGTTTACTGACAGTTTCCGTGTAATTGTCAAAAAATGAAATCAAGACAATTCTTTCACCTAATACGCCCCTGAGTTCTCTTGTCAATTGCACATAAAAGTTTAAGATTCCATTGTGCAATCGTTCCGATTTCTTTTGAATATATTTGTATTTTTCTACATGTTGAATCATTCTACTGGCCGTCTCGTCACTCGCAACTAAGATTCCAAAATGATGCCGAAAACTGCAGTTTTCAAATTAAGTTCTCCTTTGAGTAAGTATTACAATATTGTATTCACCACACAAAATCAACAACTGACTCATAAATTTTTTCAAAGAAAACCTAAAAACAACTGGGAAATTTGTAAACGTACGAAAAACGTACACTTCGGTTGAAAAATTTAATCCGCTGGATCGAGGGATTAAATTCCGAAAAAGTCTCTTGCATAATGTTTTTTGGCTGATAATTATAAGTTGTTGCAGTGCAGTATGCTTCTACCAAGTATTTGATCGATTTCGAATTTATTTGTCCCATCCTATTGAAACTAGAACCGTTTTGGCGCGTAATGTTTCTGTCAAATTTCCGTCTGTGACATTTTGTCCATATGGCCTTAATTCTTTTCCCATTAATGAAAGAAAAAAAATGTTAGCTAAAAAGAAAGGCACACAAAATATTTGTAGTATAGAAACTTTTGAATTAATTAATGATAATTTTACTATTCACGACTTGTGGGCAAACGCGAATATGGACGGACGTCTTAATAAACCAGCTCTTTATAAAAAGGTGTGTTGCAATATGTTTACTGTTGTAGAACAAACGTTCTTCAATCATTAATTTTTTGCCTTTCATTTACAAATGAATCACTAACAGAAAGACCTGTATCAACTAAATGTCGATAGCTACGAGTTTTTGCCAACAACATATACTCTGACAGCAAACGGAAATTGCACTACAATCCATTCGAGTACCGTACATTTTAAAAGACAATTAATGCAGAATTAATTCTGATTTGTAATAAATTTCTTCACAGAATTAGTCTATTTTCGGGCATTACATATAAAAACCGTAGTCGGTTATACTCAAACACCTTTGGAATGCACTGATTTCAACATCGCGGGAATTGTAATCTCTTATTGTTAAAGTTAATAACTTAGTGATCTGAAATAACTTTTATCGCCCAGATGTTTATGCACGATGAAAACGAAGACATAACTTACAAAGTACTTGAGAAAGGTCGTCCAATATTACTTAAAACACTACTTGAGGAAACTATACACGCGAAACGGGTATCTCAATGACTTGCAACTTTATTTAGTTTAAGCTGTCAATTACATTATTCTGTTTCATTGATTATTTCAGGTCAAAATTTTGAATTCAACTAAGTCTCGCATATGTAAATCTACAAAAGAAGTTAGCTTGTGTGAACGGATGTGTTTCGAGAACATGCTGCGAAAGTACATATCTTGCAAGTATGATAAAAGAAAAGGAGTAAGATAAGAAAATATTTAATGCTGTTGCTTCGTTATGTCGACATAGTATTTAGTGTGTTAAATTTTAAGAGCAATTTGCTAGTATTTAATATTTACAAAAAAAATAGAAACATCCGAGAAATTAAATTTTCACAATTTTCCAAACATACTGTACGATTATTTTTAATTTTGTCGTACTTCTATCAAAAAAAAAGAAAAAAAAGAAATGTGATTACGTTATCGCAGATATCGTGTGGAATTATTCCAAATTATAGAAATCATGTGAAAATTGGCAATGTATTTTTATTAGCATTGCAACGTTGTAATCAAAACAAAAATTTTTAATTGTATTTTTATTTTTTAACTTTTAGATTTCCTTTTATGTTACATATTGACATCCCGCTTTGCAAAACTCATAGCGAAATGGCGGCGGCTTTTATAAATTCGACTGGCCTACTGACAGAAATTATATATGCTAAAAATTGTTCCTGTCCAGCCAAATGTGATGAAGTTTTGTACGAAACAAAATTACGTGAGATCAAACAATCACAGTACACGGCGGCAACATTATATTTTGGAGACAATCTCATCGAAACTTTAGAAGAATATTACTCTTACACATTAATTTCTTTCTTATGCGACATTGGAGGCAATTTGGGTCTATTTTTGGGTGCCTCCATTTTAACTCTTGTATCAAGTATCGAAAAATTAACTAAATTCACATACGCAAAACTTGCACAAAATTATTTGTAATTTCATTGTCACTAACACTTTATTAGAATCTTAGTAAAATAATAACTTGTAATTTCATAATCTACTTACCTACTAGATACGGCCCCGTAATAGTTATACGTATTAAAAACAATGCACTGTCTTTACTAATAGATGTGCTGTATAGTTGAATTAGGTATAGTTTCTAATTGTGCCACTAAATAGCAAATACAAAAAAAAAATTGTCTTAAAATTTATTCTTCTGCAGATTTAAAACAACTTGAAAACTTTCCAATTCATTCATAAACCATATTCAAAATAAAATAAAAACCAAATCTTGCTCACAACTTAAACATCACTTTCTAACTGTGGCGCCATTTTGCAACCATTTGACTCAGACTTCTCGACCCAATTAAATTTAGAATTGTCAAGATTACCCTGCTAAAAACAACATTCTTCATTCTTGTTACTTATCAATAAACACAAAATTAAGTTTAGAGTTCATTAATTTCCATTTAGACATGTCCAGAATTTTAATGAATAAAATAATTTTTATGTATACTATGTTATAGAATTGATTGTAGATATATTGGATTTCATTGCTTCTTTGTAATCGTTTCGATTTTTACACCGAATAAACTTAATAACTTGTTAGATTTTCACTTTGAAGACTTGTCACAAGTTTTGTCACTTGCACAAGAACTCAAGTTTTCAAACTAACTTGTAAGTTTTCCTTTGAGTAATTAACACAGCATTTAATACTGAATTAACAATTCACTCGTAAATTTTTTAAAAGAATCGTTCCAAGATTATTTGATCAGTGTCGAAACCCATAATGACTTGAGACAAGCGTATAAACCTGCAATCGAAATGATTGGCTATTCTGGAGAAGACGATGAATAAACTCAATTATTTTACCATTAGAAAAATTAAAAATATTTTCTTGCAGCTCCTTTACAAGCACCATCTAACGTCGATTTGGTGAGAGTAATTAATAGGTACACAGCAAATTTTGTGAGACCCTGTACCGCAGGAACCATCGCACCCCTGCACTCGCCGGACAATGGCAGCATCACACATGCAGCAACGATGGGGATCGCATTAGTTAATTAGAATTAGAGAAACACAGCAAGGGGCGAGGCAAAGGATTAGTCCCACCCTCCCATTATGTCGTCATTACTTCTCAGACTTGTTTAAATTTCGTTTTACCTGCCACAGTTTTTAAACATGAAATTGTGGCATAAAAAGAAAAAGTATCACAAATTTTTTTTTTTTTTTCTGTTTTTTAAATTTTGGCGAAGATTCGACTTTCACCAAAATTTAAAAAATAAAAATAAAAACTTTGTGACACTATCACTTTAATTAATTAAAACAAAAAATAAAATATTTTTGCAAAAATCTCTTCAAGGCGGGTCAAAATTCCGTTGTTTTGTTTCGTCTCTAAATCTAATAGAGATACCAAAAGAAAAATAACGAAATTCTGACTCACCCTGTATTTATCTTATCACGTCAAAACGAATAAGCAACCACTGTATTTTGCAGATAAAAATCGATGGCTCAAAACAAAAGCAAAGCAAGTTATCGATACATTAATCTTTAAATTAAAACCAGGCAATTGCGAAGTAAGAATTGTAACTACCGACGGTGACGTCTTCATTAAAAGTGATCCACAAAAAGTAGAAATTTTAAATAGCTACACATTTATAGACATTTATAGTATCTTTGTTATAGATTCTATTTACTCATCCAGAATTTATTCTATGAAATAATTTTATGTATACTAAGCAAAGGTACTGTAATCTGTATTCTTGAAAAAAAAAAATTCGTGTACAGGACAATAAAAAACAACTTTTTATATTCCGCTTTTTATGTCAAACTTGAGCAAAACAAACTTATTTCAGCAAGTTGAATAAAATATTTGACAATAACATAGAATAGACTCCTGCATTTAGTGACAGTTTCCGTGCAATTGTCAAAAAATGAAATCAAGACAATTCTTTCACCTAATACGCCCCTGAGTTCTCTTGTCAATTGTACATAAAATGTTTAAGATTGCATTGTGCAACTGTTTCGATTTACTTTTGAATATATTTGTATTTTTCTACATGTTGAATCATTCTACTGGCCGTCTCGTCACTCGCAACTTAGATTGCAAAAATGATGCCAAAAACTAAGGTTTTCAAATTAAGTTCTCCTTTGAGTAAGTATTACAATACCGTACTGTATTCAAAAAATCAACAACTGACTCATAAATTCTTTCAAAGAAAACCTAAAAACAACTGGAAAATATGTAAACGGGCGAAAAACGCACACTTTGGTTGAAAAATTTAATCCGCTGGATCGAAGGATTAAATTCCGAAAGAGTCTCTTGCATAATGTTTTTTGGCTGATAATTATAAGTTGTTGTAGTGTAGTATGCTTCTACCAAGTATTTGATAGATTTCAAATGTATTTGTCCCATCCTATTGAAACTAGAACCGTTTTAGTGCGTAATGTTTCTGTTAAATTTCCTTCTGTAACATTTTGTCCCATTGGCGTTACTTCTTTTCCCATTAATGAAAGAAAAAAAATGTTAGCTAAAGAAAAAGGCATACAAAATATCTGTAAGATTAATGATAATGACTTAATTAATGATAATTTCACTATTCACGATTTGTGGGCAAACTTGAATATGGACGGACGGCTTACAAAACCAGCTGTTTATAAAAAAGTCTGTTGCAACTTGCAATATGTTTACGTTATAGAACAAATGTTTTTTAACCGTAGTAATTTTTTGTCTTTTATCTACAAATAAACTACTAACAGAAAGACCTGTATCAACTAAACGTCGATAGCTACGAGTTTTTGCCAACAACATATACTCTGACAGCAAACGGAAATTGCACTACAATCCATTCGAGTATATCTATTTTAAATGACAATTAAAACGTTAAAACGAGTTCATTTTGATCTGAAATAAATTTCTCCACAGAATTACTCTATTTTCGGAAAAAACATATAAAAACCGTATTTGGCTTTACTGACGCACTCTTGGAATGCACTAATTTCAACCTTGCGGGAATGGTAATCTCTTATTGTTAAAGTTAATAATTTAGTGATCTGAAATAACTTTTATTTCCCAGATGTTTATGCACGACGAAAACGAAGACATAACGTATAAAGTGATTGATGAAGGTTATCCAATGTCACTTAAAACAGTACTTGAGGAAACTATATACGCGAAAAGAGTATATATCAATGAGTTCCAACTGTTGATTACGTTATTTTATATCGTTGATAATTTCAGGTCAAAATTATGAATTCAACTAAGTCCCGCATATGCAAATCTATAAAAGAAGTTAGCTTGTGTGAACGGATGTGTTTCGAGAACATGCTGCAATACTACATATCTTGCAAGTACGATAAAAGAAAAGGAGTAAGATAAGAAAATATATAATCCTGTTGCTTCATTATGTCGACATAGTATTTAGTGTGTTGACTTTTAAGAGCAATTTGGCCAACTTAAACATTGGAATTTAATATTTACCTTAACTAACTTTTAAAGCCGATTAAAAAATAGAAACATCCGAGAATGAAATTTTCACAATTTTCCAAACATACGATTCTTTTTAATCTTGTTATACTTCTGTCACACACACACAAAAAAAAAAAAAATTAAAATCTGATCAGGTTATCGCAGATATCATGTGGAATTATTCCAAATGATAGAAAGCATGTGAAAATTGTCAATGTATTTTTATTAGCATTTCAAAATTGTAATCAAAAACTTTTTTTTAATTGTATTTTTTTTTTTAACTTTTAGATTTTCTTATATGTTACATATTGACATCCCGCTTTGCAAAACTCATAGCGAAATGACGGCGGCTTTTATAAATTTGACCGGCCTACTGACAGAAATTATATATGCTAAAAATTGTTCGTGTCCAGCCAAATGTGATGAAGTTTTGTACGAAACAAAATTACGTGAGGTCAAACAATCAACGTTCACTCTGGCGACATTAAATTTTGGAGACAATCTCATCGAAACTTTAGAAGAATATTATTCTTACACATTCATTTCTTTCTTATGCGACATTGGAGGCAATTTGGGTCTATTTTTGGGTGCCTCCATTTTAACTCTACTATCAAGTATCGAAAAATTGACTAAATTCACATACGCAAAACTCGCACAAAATTACTTGTAATTTCATTATTATTAACACCTTATTAGAATCTCAGTAAAATAGTAACTTGTAATTTCATAATATAGTAACACGTATGGTAATAGTTATACAGGGTGAGTAAAATATCTGCTTCCATTCAATTATTGGTTTAGTGCACTTTGAATGGCACCAGATCTTTTATTCACCCTATATATACACTACATTTCCTAATTATGTCCCTATATACAGCAAATACAAAAAAAATGTCCGAAAATTAATACCTCTTCCGTTTTAAAACAACTTGAAAACTTAAATTTAATCATCAACCCTATTCAAAATAAAATAAAAACCAAATCTTGCTCACAACTTCAACATCACTTTCTAACTGTGGCGCCATTTTTGTAACCCTTTGACACAGACTTTCCGACCCAATAAATTTAGAATTGTCAGATTACACTGGAAAAATCAACACTCCTCATTCTTCTTATTTCCAAATAAACACAAAATTAGAGTTTAGAGTGCATTATTTTCCATTTAGACATGTGTAAATTAAATGTCCAGAATTTTAATCCATAAAATAATATTCATGTGTACTATGATATAGAATATAGAATTAATTGTAGACCTATTCTATCTTTCGTAAATCTTTTCATGTACTGTACTGAATCAACACTAAACAAATTTTGTTCAAAAATTTACATTAAAATTAAAATTAAAAAATGTACATTAAAAAAAGTTAAAATAAAAGCGTTGATAGTAACGCGGAAGAGAAGTCGGTGTTTATTCTCAGTTACTATATGTACCTACTATAAGTCAATAAAAGTTGTCAAATAAATTTATTTCAACTATTACACCCATTATGCCAATAGTCAATTGTGTTGTATGTGTACAGAAGCCCAAGATTTCATTGCTTCGTTGTAACCGTTTCGATTTTTACTGTGAGTAAACTTAAATTTGCAATTAGATTTTCACTTTGAAGTCTTGTCACAAGTTTTGTCACTTGCACAATGATGACAAGAACTAAAGTTTTCAAACTAACTTGTAAGTTTCCTTTTGAGTAAGTAATGCAATATTCAACAGTAAATTAACAATTCATCCGTAAATATTTTTTAAAAAATCTGAACAACCAAGTGGAAAATTTGCACAGGGACGAAAAAGACTCACTTTGATTGAAAAGTTTACTGGTTTGAATCGTAGCATTGATTTCCGAAAACGTCTCTTGCACAATGTTTTCTGGGTGTTAATAATTAAGTTGTTGCAGTATCGTGTTTTTCTACCAAGTGTTTGATTGCTTTCAAATGTATTTGTCGCATCCGATTGAAACAATAAACATCTTAGTGCAAAATATTTCAGCCAAATTTCAATTTGTGACCATCGACGCCTTTAACACCAACAAAAAAATAAGGAAAAAGTTAGCTACGGGAAAAAATAACTGAGATTTCCGCAAAATCGATTATATGATTTACTTGATGATCACTTCTCTATCAACGACTTGTGAGCAAAGACAATTGGTAGATAACGTTTTGAGTGCAGCAGTCGTTTATAGAAAGTTAAAGATAAGCTTATAATATTTCGTCATGCTCACACGTTTTAACTAATCTTTCATCCTCAAATGTTCAACCGGCAGCAAGCTCTGCATGGTCGTAACGATAATAACTTTGAAAAATTAAAGAAAAAAAAACGTGTTAACAACATCTAGAAATTGCAATACATTCCATATGAGTAAAGAAATTTCGGTTCAAAGCCCTGGTCCAACCACTATCACAAAATTGAATTTAGAGATAGTCACGTGGAAACTTTTATTTCTTTCGTTTGCGACATTCGAGATAATTGGGTCTGTTTTTAGGAATATCAATTTCAAATATATTCGCAAATCTCGAAAAATTAACTCAATTCACTTACGAAAAACTCGCAAACAATTATTTGTAATGTCACAGCCAATGACACCCCAATTTCACTATTACCACTCAATAATAACTTGTATTTCCATCACTTTTTATCACTGTTCTCGTTATTACAAAGTCAATAAATACAACAAATAAAAAAAAATATATTTTCAAAAATTTCTCTTTCTTTCCTGCACAAACTAATCTTTATTACCAATTTTAAATTCATTTATCACCTAAATATTCACCCTAAAATAAAAACCAATATCTTTATCGCGAACTTATGATTACTCTTACGGTGTGCGTTATTTAGCTACAACTTCAACATAACATTCCATCTGTAGCGCCATTTGTCCTACCCTTGAACACAGACTCCCTGACCCGATCAATTCAGTGTTGTCTGCTTACACTCCAGAAAACAGCATGCTGCTTTCTATTTCGCTAATGAAATGGAACCTTCTCCTACTGTTCTACAATCTACCGAAAGGTACGTTACTTCTTACTACAATTCCTTAAAATTATTTCAATCTCCAAGTTAATACAAAATGGGTCAAACGAAAAACATCATTTTTCAGTGCACTGCCCTCCAGCACTTCCACATATAGATAAACCCAGCATTATTACACCTTAAAACGAATACGGAAACGACAAAACGAGCATTAATCTTCATTGTGTCATTTCCAAGATAAATTTCTTTCAAAATGGAGTGCATCTTAAATAAATAAGCTAGCATTTTACGTAAAACATCAGTGGTATATTGATTTTCAATAAAGTAATTCCAATTCATGCCACTGCAGGCGCAGATGTTCAAAACAGCAACAAACCGCTAAAATTAAAGTGAATTTGCAATCTTAAGTACTTATTATTTTTATTGCCAACAGGGGTGCTCTCGAGCGCAATCGAAGGACCCCGGTTTAAGGTAGAACCACCGTTCAACGTTGTATTCTCCAACAACTCCGGTTCCAAAGTATTTTGCTCCGCTGTTGGTCAACCGGTTCCGATCGTAGACTGGATTTTGCCTGATGGAAGTCGTGTTGGAAACGTTCCAGGGTTGAGACAGATGGGTCCCGAAGGTGTCTTGTATTTCCCACCGTTCAGTGCTGAAGATTACCGTCAAGATGTTCATGCCGTAAGCTACAAATGCACTGCCAGTAATGCAGCTGGGACTATTGTCAGTAGAAATGTGAACGTTCGAGCAGGTTTGTGAAGAAATTGCTCGAGTTTAAAGCAAGAAAATGAAATTTTTCTTTTCTATAGTGATGTCGCAGCAGTATGAAGCCCATGTTTACGATGCGTTTCCGCTGGAAGGAAATACAGCAGTTTTAAAATGCCATCTACCACAGTTTATTGGGTCTCATGTGGTCATTTCTGCTTGGATAAAGGATAATGTGGTTAAAATTGATTCGTCAATTGCAAAAAGTAAATAAAAATAAAGTGAATTTTTTTTTTTGAAGTTGTAAAATTTTGTTATCCAATAGATACTAAATATACAATTTATTCGGACGAATTATTTATTTTGGATGTTGGAGATAAAGACTCAGCTTCGTCATTTCGCTGCCAAACTACTAATACCCTCACTAATGATGTCAAATTAAGCTCGACTGCTGGAAAATTGTTTGTGTCCGGTTTGTAAAATTTTTTAAATTAATTAATTAGTGATTAATTTTTCTTTTACTATTTTAAAAAAAGAACCAAAAGGGAATGTTTCGCCGAGAATTGTGGATGGGACAGTCACTATTTCTGCAACTGCGGATTCAATTGTAACTCTTCCCTGCATTGCTCAAGGGTTTCCAGTGCCAGAACTCGAGTAAAGGAATAACTAAATGAGTAATTCATTATTTAGTTTGTTGATTAATTTGTTTTCCAGGTGGTTTATAAAGTCAGGCAACGGTCAGTTGATCCCTATTGCCTTTGGAAACCAATTTTCAAAATCTAAAATTTCAATGACAATCGAACAAATTCAAACATCAGATGCAGGTGTTTATGTGTGCATGGCTAAGAACTCGGTGGGAACCGAAAACAAGGAGATAAATGTCACAGTTACAGGTAAAAATTAAACGAAAATAAAATTTAATCGGTAATTGATATATTCTTTTGTATTTTGTAGTTCCTTTGTCCGCTCTCGTGGAGCCAAAACAAATTAAACTAGAAGCCACGGAAATGGCTTCACTCAAATGCGCCATAAAGGGAAACCCTATTACATCAGTCACCTGGCTCAGAAATGGACAACCCTTTCATTTCAATAATTTATCTGAGTCAATTCGTGTTAAAGAAAGTGGAATGTACCAATGTTTTGTACGAAATGAAGAGCACATGGTTCAAGATAGTGCACAAGTCATTGCTGGGGGTATGTTCAAGTAACACCGGTGATTGCTGATAAAAATATAATTTTTTTTAAATTTTTATCGAAGACAAATTACCTGAAATCGTAACTGCGTTCGGAGAAAAAATTATGGAACCAGGACAGCATCTCAAGATGGAGTGTACGGTAAAAGGGAATCCAGTGCCAAATGTAACGTGGTTTATAGATAACAAAATCATCGAGGAGAGCAATAGGATTTCAATAAAAAAGCAGAAGGAGAAAGCAGATAAAGTAACGTCTATTTTGGAGATTTCGAACTTGAAAACAGAAGATGGAGGGATGTATTCGTGTCATTCTGAAAACGCCAAAGGAGCAGCGAAACATGTTAGCAGGATTAATGTAATGGGCAAGCAAAGTTTTTAAGTATGATCATTTATAACTCTGCGGAAATGAGAATTTCCGCCACGATTTTTTGCGAACTGAGAATCTTGTTCATCTTGTTATTAATCTTTATAGGAGATCCAGGTATTCGACAAATTGGAAAAATCCTCACCATTGCTGGAACAGCAGTTCGAATAGACTGTCCATTTTACGGCTATCCGGTCAATCAAGTCAAATGGATGAAAGGTTTTTATACTTTAAATTATGAAATTTACACGGAGAGAAATTACATGTAATGTTATTTTAGGATCGCAATCCATCCCATTCGAACCTCGCCAATTTCTTCACAAAAACGGATCCTTGGATATAACTAATTTAGTTCGAGGGACTGATGATGGAAAATATACATGTTTGATCAACAATGGGAAGAAAGAAGTAAAACAGGATGTGGAAATGGTGGTCATGAGTGAGTCGAACCTGATTTAGAATACTTAATCACAATTAGGTTGGATTTACAGTAATTTAACTTCAGAGACGTTTATAAGTTTATCTACTTCCCACTCCAATAACCCTTAGCAACAATTAATTTACGTAAATCTCTTTAAATTCAAAACGTCTTATTACAGTGCCGCCAAAAATCATGCCATTCTCGTTCCAAGAAACTCTCATACGAGAAGGAATGAGAGCTAGACTCCAATGTGTTATCAGTGAGGGTGACATCCCGATCAAAATCGAATGGTTGAAAGATAACGAAAAAATTCCAGCTAACTTAGGAATACATGTTCGTCACTTAGATGAATTTTCCAGCATTCTTACAATTGCAAATATCAATCCAAAGCATAATGGCAACTACACTTGTAGAGCAACTAACGCAGCAGCAATTGCAACACATACAACCATACTAAATGTGAACGGTAAACTTTCGTTAATACGATATTTTTTCTTCTTTTATGAATTTTACAGCCCTACCCAAGGTTATCCCATTCTCCTTCCTTGATGACCAATTCTACAAAGGAATGCGAGCCCAAGTAACCTGCTCTGTGAGCCAAGGAGATCCACCTTTAAAGTTTCAGTGGGCAAAAAATGACCGTTTTTTAATTAATAGCACATTAGGAACTATAATTCGCCAATACGATCCTTTCACGAGTTCTTTGAGCATTGAAAATGTAGAGGCGCACCATTCTGGGAATTACACGTGCATTGTTTCTAACCGTGCTGGCAGCGTAAAATACTCGTCACAACTTTTGGTTCATGGTAATTGAATTAAAGCAATTTTATCTCACATTGGGCCATTTTTTCCAGTTGCTCCCAAGATAATTCCTTTCTCCTTTCAACCCAAACTGGTGGCTGAGGGCACGCAAGCACGAGTTCTGTGTGGTTTAGTAGAAGGCGATGCCCCTGTAGCGTTTTCTTGGCTGAAAAATGGGTTGCCGATTAGTCAGAAGGATATAGTAATTGTTCGCACTCCAGACAACTTTTCCAGCATTCTGTCTGTACCCAAAGTACACCGCTCACATTCGGGCAACTACACGTGCGTGGCTTCGAACCACGCTGCGACAGCCGAATTTACCAGTGAATTAATTGTTAATGGTAACTAAAATGGAAAATTTTCAATTCGTTGCAGCCGCACCGAAAATCATTCCATTCTCGTTCCAAGAAGACAATTTGGTCGAAGGAGTATTTGCTCGAGTGTCGTGCGTGGTTTACCAGGGAGATCTTCCAATCTCCATCCGCTGGCTCAAAGACGAACGACCCATAGATAACGTCAATGGCATTACCATACGAAACATTGACGAGTTTTCTAGTATTCTCACTATTGACAGCGTGCAGCAACAACACAGTGGCAACTACACTTGTGTGGCTGAGAATTCGGCAGCAAATGTCACCTCGACTGCTCCTCTCGTTGTTAATGGTAAAGAGAATGGAATGACAACTTTTGTGTGTTTTGTTTTTCAGTCCCTCCAAAGATCGTTCCTTTCACCTTCCAAGATGAACACTTGCTCGAGGGCATGTTAGTTCGAGTGTCTTGTGTTGTAAGTCGTGGAGATTTGCCACTGACCATTAATTGGCTCAAAGACAGTCATCCCATTTCAAAAGACCTAGCAATAACTATTAGTGATTTCGATGAGTACTCCAGCATTTTGTCAATTGAAAATGTCACGTCAAAACATAATGGCAATTACACGTGCATTGCTAGTAATGCTGCTGCTAGCATAACGTATTCAACACCTTTGTTTGTTAACGGTATGAATATCACAAATCTCTGCCCTATGATCTTGCTTTGCTCCATAATTTAAATGCTTTTGCCTCAAAAGAAGACTATTTTGCTGCATATCAAATGTTTCTTTCAGTTCCGCCCAAGTGGATTAAATTACCAAATGATACTGCAGTTGTAATTGGAGAAGAAGTAAAATTACACTGTGCCACCGAAGGCTTTCCCATACCCGTTGTGATTTGGACTAAATCTGAGGGTAATAAATGTCTTTCCTAATCAATTTTTGATTTTTGACTTTACCACAATTGTAATTTATCATTCAGATGTGCAAACTAAAATTTTTAAATTTTATTACAGGAATAACTGAAAACAGAGAGCTTGTTGTGAATAGCCGCCGCCAATCTATTTTACCAAACGGGACTTTGCACATATTTTCTATTAAAGATGAAGATAAAGGATTTTACTTCTGTGAAGCTAAAAATGGAATTGGCCAATTAGGCGCAATGTTGCAAATTACTATTAAATGTACTAAAATAAATGTTATCGTTAGGGTAAATCAATTCAATTTTCTTTTATTTTTACAGCACCTCCTAAAATGATCAACCAGTCTCAAACTCTTACTCCACATAAAAATGAAGAAGTTAAATTGTCATGCCAAGCATACGGAGACAGACCCATTAACTTTGTTTGGAAAAAAGATGGAAATGATCTGGAGATTAAAAAAACTCAGTAAGATGCTGCATTAGTTTAAGATGTAATTTTAAACTTAAGAAAATGTTGTAAACTTAAGGTACGTCATAAACAACAACAACATAAGCAACAAGTCGATTTCAGAACTTAAAATTCAACACTTGAATATTAAGCACTCGGCTACCTACCAATGTGTTGCAACTAACTCTTACGGCAAGGACGAAGCAGTTTTCCATTTGACCGTGAAAGGTATTGTAAAATACGATATATTTTTATACATGTTGATACATATATAACTCTTGATAATGTTAGATATTCCAAAATCTCCGACAAGTTTGAAACTCCTTGAAAGTGGTAACCGATCGTTGACAGTATCTTGGTCTTTGCAAGATGTCAAACTTAGTCCCATAAAAAGACATTTGATTCAATATAAAAGAATTGCCGGTAATTATATTAAATTATCTGTTAATAAAAGTCAAAACACATACTAATAATTTCTCATAGCTGACTGGAACGACGAAGCTCTTAACTACTCTGCACCAGGAAAAATTAACAGAGCTAAATTATCTAAGCTCATCCCGTCTCAAAAATATCACATTCGTGTATTAGCCGAAAATGAAGTGGGTTTCAGCGAACCGAGCAACCAAATTGAGGCTACTGTAGCAGATGAAGGTAATTATGCCACTTGATTAATGTTAAGTTGTTAAATTCATTTTTGCATCAAAGACAAAATACCATAACTGTAGTTGAATAACACTTTTGAGTGAATACAAAATTTAAAAATTGCACGTTACGCAATTAAGCATAAAACATTTTCTTTTGAACATGCAGCACCTGATGCCACACCAAATGATATCACAGTTATTGCGATAGATACAAATACTTTAAAAATTTCGTGGACGGTAATAAATATAATTACATTGTTCCAACAGTTATACACATTCAAAATGTAATTTATTTTTTGCTTTTGTAGCCTCCAGTTAAAGATCACTGGAATGGAATAATACGCGGTTATTACGTTGGTTACAAAGTCGTCGGGACTAGCAACCCTTACACCTTTAAATTAATCGAAGTCCCCGACGATTACATGAACACTTTATCTCTATCAATAACAGACTTGGTAAAATTCACTCATTACAGCATTGTAGTGCAGGCATTCAACGACGGTGGGAAAGGACCCATGTCAAAGGAGGTCGTTGCTGTAACTTCAGAAAGTGGTAACGTCTTTAACTCTAAGAAAATAAATTGTAACAAATCTAAGTCCTTTTTAAAAACAGTTCCAAGTAAAGCACCAGTCGACATCCGTTGTTCAGTTCTTGGATCTCAAAGCATTCACATCACTTGGCAACCAGCACCATCAAACACAATTCACGGCGTGCTACAAGGATATAAAGTTTTCTTCAAACCAACAAACTACGAACCAACATCAACTGGTAGAAATAAAATTCAACTACAAGTTCAAAAATAATAATCATAAAAAAATATTTAGGAAAAATGCAACCTACTTTTAAAACATCAACAACCACCAAAATTACGCTGTACAAACTACAGAAATTCACAAATTACAGCATCCAAGTGCTTGCGTACACCCAGAAAGGAGATGGAATTAAGAGCGATACAGTGTTTTGCCGAACACTAGAAGATGGTAATATAAGTCTTTTCTTACGATTTCTTAATATACCGTCTTTTTTTTTCTTACAAAACCAGTTCCCGAACATGTGGCAGATATCAAGGTACTGCCTGCCTCCCTAACATCCATTCTTGTGGCTTGGATACCACCAGAACATTCTAATGGAGCAATAACTAAGTACACAATATACGTAAAAGACGAGGCTGATGTGATAACTCCGCACGAAGTTAGTGGAAATGAACATTTTCAAGAGATTCCATCACTAAAGCATGGAGAAAATTACGAAATCTGGGTGACAGCATCAACTGCGGTTGGACAAGGCCCGAAAAGTCGTTCTATCTCACAATCGCCGGGAATGAAAAAAATCCCAGCCAGAGTTGCTGTTTTCAATGCAGCCATTGTGACTACTGAAGACAAAGATGTAAAATTGCCTTGTCCTGCTATTGGAATACCTGAACCAAGAAAGAAATGGACTAGTAATTATGTATCAATATTTCATTTTTTTCATCATCTAATGTTATTAAATTTATCTTGAAACTAGAAAATGGAAGCCCAGTTGAGTTAAGCAAGCGAATTATTGCGTTGTCAGATGGGGCTTTGCTAATCAAAGATATTCAACGACACGAGAGTGACAACTACACTTGTCACGTTGAAAATGAACGAGGCGATGACTTGGTCACGTTTTCGGTCGTCGTACAAAGTAAATGCATTGTATTTAAAAAAATTAAATTTCAACAATAATTGTATGTTAAATTTAGCTGTACCGGATGCAGTAACTCTTGATATTGCTTTAACAACGACTACATCTATTGACATTTTGTGGAAAGCAAAAAGTGATGGAAGTGCACCGATATCTGGTAATCAAACAATCCTTCCATCATTTTCGTAACTCATTAAACTTTTACTGAGAATTGTAATTAGAATTCAAATTGATGTATAAACACGAACACATGGCTTGGAAAACTATCGATCTCGACTCCCACGTCGAATCGTATCGTTTGGACAACCTCAGATGTGGTACTCAGTACCAATTGTACATGGTGGCTGTAAATAACATTGGCGAAGGGAAAGCAACATCCGTCATCACGACTTCAACTAAAGGAGGCGGTAAGTATGTTGAAGCAAAAACTTATTTTTGCAATTACTTGACTTTTTTTTATTACAATAGTTCCCATCATCCCTGAAAAGCAGTATTTGATAGACGAAGGCTCTTCATTTATTACCTTAAATCTCAATTCATGGCAAACTGACAGTTGCATCATCAACTACTTCGTAATCGAATACAAACCAAAACTTGATAGCCAATGGAATTTGTTTTCTGATGACGTGCAAAGCGACAACAGAAAAATACTTCTTTCCGAACTGAAACCGGCGACTTGGTACGACTTGCGCATGATTGCTCATAGCAGTGCTGGCACAGCAGTAGCCGAATACACGTTCGCAACTCTCACCGAAGGAGGAGGTGAGTTTGTGATGTATTTATTAGCTATTACAGATGTTGAAAATCAGTAATTTCCTGCAGCCACTATTTCACCCGACACTGTAATCGACGCATTGCCGAAAAGCCCACTAGCAGTTTTGTTGGATCTGAAATTCATCGTGATTTTTGTCACTGCCGTTTTAGCATCATTAGCTGTTGTTTTGACTATTTTGTGTTATTGTGCTAAAAATAACAAAAAGAAACCACGTCGTCATCGCAGCCATAGTAAATAAAACTGACTCTTTCATTTTGATTTAAATTTTTATATTTGTTTTGTCAATGAGGTTCACGTCATAAGAGACATCATCGACGTGAGCGTCCAACTACGTATACTGAAGGAAGTGCTACAACGCAAAGTGATGGACGAACAAGTGAACGCTAAAATTTACATACAACTGGTTTAACAAATTTAATTGTTGATAATGCTCTGTTTAGTTGATTCTGACGAATTGACACCGTATGCCACTGCCAGACTTGCGGATTTTCAAGAACATCGACGCTCCTATCCAGATGTAAATAATTTAACGTGCGGCATTGGACTGTAATTTGTCATTCACCCAACAGTGGAATTTAAAAGTTATTCTGTAATTCAATTCCTCTCTTTGAGATGAATTCAAATTCAGCTATAATTTTTAAGTTTGATGTGGGGGATTGAAATTTCAGTCCCAAAAGTCGCTTTATTAGAATTTTTGCAAAATTCCAATTAATTTCTCTTAATTTCACATTTAGGGTAGCAAAGTCAGTTCGCGGTCAGGTAAATCCTATTGGCCATAAATTTATTGCAAATTAATTTTAATTCTTTAAATTTAAACCTAAAAAAGGTCACATATCAAGATCTGGTGAACTGCCAAATTTCCCAAGCCAAATTCCTACTGCCCCGCCAATGTCAGATTCCTACAGTTGCAACTCACTGCCTTTTTATTCACAAAGTAAAAACAACAATAAAATTTACCACAACAAAACCAACTAAACATATTCCATTTAGTTCATAAGAAGGGAAATCAAGGGCCAATGACCCCCAGCCGATCCATTTTAAAAAATGTTCCACTGTCGGTGCCACCTGTTCCACTCACGCAACCACCTGAACTCATAACTCAACGGTTAGTAGTGCTTTAATGCGGCTAATTCAGTAATGTTTAATAATACTAAAATCACTCAACAGATTAGTTAAAAGTGGAGACTTCACTGCAAATAATGACAACATTCTACCCCCACTACTGCCAGAAAACTTACCAATTGGTGATGCTAAGTCCGGAAAGCAAGAAAAGTACGATTCGCCTTGGGATTTAAAAGGTATAACCAACTATTCAACGCATTATTGCAAACTTTAATTCAGTTTCTTTCATTTCTACAGGAATTCCTAATAATTAAGTTTCACTTAAATTCATCTTTAATTGAATTTTTAATATTTCAACTTGATGTCCACACAAGTACAAGTTCAAATTTAAAATGTTTTAAAATATAGTTACGTAATAGTTTAAAATCTAATATTACAAACAAGTTATTAGTCTAATCTTTCTTTTATAATTAATGTTTTGATGTTTCAATGGTGTTTCGACGGCATTTAAGTAGTACTGTACTAAATGTTGTATTAGTTACAGAAAAAATACCTCATGTAACAAGGCCTAAAGCCCATTTCTATAAGTCCTGTTCTGTGTGTAATTCTCAAGTCTGGTAGAACCGATACGTGAATAAAAATTTAAAACACTTCTACCTTTAAAAAATATTCTTCAAATATCGATTAGAAGAGATGCTCAATACTTTTTAAAAGTGGGTCAACAGGAGAATTCTAAGCACTACTTAAAGCATTCTCGCAGTACATTTGCAAACAATTCACTTCAAATAAATGTTAGCAACAAGAGCGTGCAAAATCAACCTTTAAAAGTGAGTAATTAATATTTAAAACCAACTGAAAACTTTTTCTGACGCCATATTAATACTCTTTCACCCAGGTTGTTGACTTGGTCGAACCCGGTAGCTTGTGTAATTTGTGCTATAAAAACCATGCCACTTCACTTTATCATTAACAAATGGATGGTTATGCTTTTGCTTTACAACATGAAAGAAGGTACGAAGTAATATCGATAGCCCACCTTTTGATCGCCAGTTGAATTTTTAGAAAAACAATTAGATATTTTGATGTAAGTCTAGTCTTAATTGTTTCACCATTCAATGAATTCAAAGATAAAATATTTACATATAAATATCGATTTCATTTACCATAGAGCTTATTTTCATTCCTACATAAAATATAATTGCTACATGATGTGTTGTACATAACTGCATTTGATGTAAATGTAATAGGTAAACGCTTTGCCCACATTCATATTGATTTTTAGTTTTAGTCACAGCTCACTTTGGCGCTTCACTTCATCTTTTACACAAGCGCGTAATTTAAAATAAATATAAATCATGAGACTCTAATATTATAAATGATTCATCAACAGGCGTTAATTCAGACATGGTTGGACCTCGATTCGTGACTGAACCCCCATTCGACACTGAATTCTCCAACAACACCGGCTCTAAAATCATTTGCACTGCTGTTGGTCAACCGTCACCCTCAGTTTACTGGACCCAATCAGATGGAAATCGAGTTGCTAATATTCCTGGTTTGAGACAAGTTGAGATTGATGGAGAATTACTCTTTCATCCATTCCAAGCTGAAAACTACAGGCAGGACGTACATGCAATCAGCTATAAATGCGTGGCGAGCAACTCTGTTGGTACAATCGTGAGTAGAGATGTCAATATAAGAGCAGGTATTAAAACTTATATTTTTACTGCAAGAAAAACTTCTTAATTTGCTTATGTATTTCAGTCATGTCTCAACCATACGAAGCTCATGTCTACGATGCTTTTCCTTTGAAGGGAAACACAGCAATATTGAAATGTCACTTGCCACCGTTCATCGGATCACATGTCATTGTATCTGCATGGATTAAAAACAATGCGGTTAAAATCGACGCTACTACGAATGGTGAATGGAATGAAATTTTAAATTATTTAGTAGTTAGAAATTATTTAATTTATTTATATAATTTAAAACAGATGATAAATATGAACTTTTTGCGGATGAGTTATTCGTGTTAGATGTTGAAGATGATGACTCCACTTCATCATTTCGATGCGAAACCACAAATACCTTAACTAAAGAAATTAAATTAAGTTCAACTGCGGGAAAATTATTCATCTCAGGTGATGATTTAATAATAGAAAATTATTTTAAACATCTAATAGTAGCTTTTTTCAGAACCTAAAAGCACCGTGATTGCTCGAGTCGTGGACACCACCATCTCCATAACTGCTAATGTGAATTCAGATTTAACGCTTCCCTGCATTGCTCAAGGATTTCCAATACCAGAACTTGCGTAAAATAATACATTTTATACTTGTATTTTTGTTTGACACATTTTTCATAATAATTTTCTATGAATTTATAGATGGTTTATAAAATCAAACAAAGGCCAACTAATTCCTCTTAATTTTGGAAACCGCATTTATAAATCGAAAAATTCAATTACAATCCAAAAAATTCAGAATTCAGATGGCGGTTATTATGTATGTGAAGCCAAAAATTCAGTTGGACGTGATAAAAAGGAGATAAATGTTACAGTTACAAGTGCAGAAACTAAAAATAATTATAATTAAGAAGCCATGGCAATTATAACTAAAACTAACCTATATTTACAGTTCCCCTATCTGTTCGAGTTGCGCCGAAGCAAGTGAAATTAGACGGTAACAAATTCGCCTCTCTAAAATGTGATGTCACTGGCAGCCCGATCACGTCAATTGTTTGGCTGATAAATGGCCTACCTATCCAATTCAATAATAATTCAGATTCAATTAGCGTAGATAAAAGTGGAATGTATCAATGCTTTGCGAGAAATGAGGAAAATATGGTCCACGACACTGCTCAAGTCATTGATGGAGGTTTCAGAAAATTTCTAATCCGAAAAAAATTTTAAATGAATGATAAACGATGCAATTTTTCAGATAAATTACCTGAAATTATATCATCATTCCAAGAACAAATTCTTAAACCTGGAAACAATCTCAAACTCCAATGCACATCTATGGGTAACCCACAGCCTAATGCTCAGTGGTTCATTGATGACGACCAAATAAAGTCCACAAATAGGATTTCTATAAAGTCATCTGCCAAAGAAAAATTAAATCAAGCCAGCTCGACTTTGGAAATCCGAAATGTGAAGACAGAAGATGGAGGAGTCTATTCTTGCCAGTTTGTAAATGCTAAAGGAGTAACAAAACATTCTAACCGGATTAATGTGGTGGGCAAGCAAAAATAATTTTTAAGTATGACTTTTTTCAAAAGTAGTTTAAAAACAACTTTCTACAAACAACAATACCTGCATCTAATGTTAATATCGTGTAACATTATGTTTTCTAACAGGTGAGCCAGGTATTAGACCCATGAACAAAATACTTGGCATTGCTGGACAGTCAGTTCAAATCAATTGCCCATTTTATGGATATCCGATTAATCAAGTCAAATGGATGAAAGGTTTCTAATTTTCAATTTGATTTTTTTAATTTAATTTTAAAATAAATTTTGTTTTCCAAGAGTTCCAATCACTTCCAACTGACCCACGTCAATTTCTTCACGACAATGGCTCATTGTGGATAACAAAAATGCTAAGAGGAATTGATGATGGCGTATATTCTTGTGTAGTTAATAGTGGAGACAAAGAAGCTAAACGAGATGTTGAAATCGTGGTTATGAGTGAGTGATTAGTAGATCAGCAGTTAAAAATATAGTATAGTTGTCTTTTATACAATTACCAAAGAGCCACAAGCATGATCTATGAATGGAATTAATTGAAACATACAGCAGAAGGAAAAGTTAGATATTCTAATTCACTTAAAAACTTTGACGTATTGCAGTACCACCAAAAATCATGCCTTTCTCGTTCCAAGAAGACCTTCTCCGCGAAGGCATGCGAGCCAGGTTACAATGCGTAGTTAGCGAAGGCGATTCCCCTTTGAAAATACAATGGCTAAAAGATAACGAGGAATTACCACAGCTTTTGGGAATAGCAGTTCGAAATTTAGACGAATTTTCCAGCATTCTTACCATTTCTAACATTAACCCGAAATATAATGGAAACTACACTTGCCAAGCCACAAATCCGGCAGCCACATCTTCGCACACGGCTAAATTAAATGTCAATGGTAAAAACCCACTTCTAATCTAGACTTTATACTTCCAGCACCGCCGAAAATCATTCCATTTGCGTTTCTCGACGACCAGTTCTACAAAGGAATGCGCGCACACGTGACCTGTTCAGTCAGTCAGGGTGACCCACCTCTGACATTCGAGTGGTCAAAAAACAATCGACTGCTCACGTCCTCAGCCATGGGCATTACAATCCGACAATACGACCCTTTCACGAGTTCTTTAAGCATTGAAAATGTGGTTGCGCAACACTCGGGCAACTATTCATGCATTGTATCTAACCGGGCCGCCAATGTAACCCACAGTGCACAACTTTTGGTTCATGGTAATTAAATATTGAAATCCACTCATTTACAATGGGTCATTTTTTCCAGTTGCTCCCAAGATAATTCCTTTCTCCTTTCAACCAAAAATGGTGGCGGAGAACACGCAAGCCCGGGTTCTATGTGGTTTAATAGAAGGTGATGCCCCAGTCACGATTTCATGGCTCAAAAACGATACCCCTATCAGTCAAAAGGACATAGTAATTGTTCGCACTCCAGACAACTTTTCCAGCATTCTATCCATACCCAAAGTGCACCGCTCTCATTCGGGCAACTACACGTGCGTGGCTTCGAACCACGCAGACACAGCTGAATTTACCAGTGAATTAATTGTTAATGGTAACTAAAAATGGAAAATTTTCAATTCGTTGCAGCCGCACCGAAAATCATTCCATTCTCGTTCCAAGAAGACAATTTGGTCGAAGGAGTGTTTGCTCGAGTGTCGTGCGTGGTTTATCAAGGAGATCTTCCAATCTCCATCCGCTGGCTCAAAGACGAACGGCCCATAGATAACGTCAATGGCATTACAATACGAAGCATTGACGAGTTTTCTAGTATTCTCACTATTGACAGCGTGCAGCAACAACACAGTGGCAACTACACTTGTTTGGCTGAGAATTCGGCAGCATCTGTCGACTCGACCGCTCCTCTCGTTGTTAATGGTAATGAGAATGGAATGACTAGTTCGTATCTTCTTTTCAGTCCCGCCAAAGATCGTTCCCTTCACCTTCCAAGACGAACACTTGCTTCAAGGCATGTTAGTTCGCGTGTCTTGTGTCGTGAGTCGTGGAGATTTGCCGTTGACTATTACATGGCTCAAAGATGGTCAAACTATTTTGAATAATGATTCGATTACTATTCACGACTTTGACGATTACTCCAGCATTTTGTCTATTGATCCTGTCACTGTGAAACACAATGGCAATTACACATGCATTGCTACCAATGCCGCTGCCATTGTTTCATATTCTTCACCATTATCTGTTAATGGTATGAAGTTATGTAAATTTATTAAGCCTTTATTAAGCCTTTACTGTTGTTTTAATTCGAGATTTTAATTTTTTGAGTTAATTGTTTTGATTTGTTTACGATAATTAATTTCCAGTTCCTCCGAAATGGATTCAATTACCGAACGACACCTCAGTTATAATTGGAAGTGAACTGCAATTACCTTGTGCTACAGAGGGATTTCCGAAACCTGTCGTCACCTGGACCAGATCAGAAGGTATGTGCTATTGTTAATACACAAATGCAACGAAAATTATTTGTTGTATTATGCAGGACGTACAAAAGAAAGACGTCTGCTTATAAATAACCAAGACCATATTGTGATTGAAAATGGCACTTTGCAAATATTTCGTGTTAAAGAAGAGGATAAGGGGTTTTACTTTTGCGAGGCTAAGAATGGAATTGGATGGTTGGGAGCCACAGCTCAAGTGACTATCAAAAGTAAACATTTTTTATGAAACAATACATTAAACATCAAATTTGAAATGTGGAATTGCCTTCTAGCTCCTCCGGTTATGCAAAGAACATCGCAAAACATTAGTTCGCACAAAAATGAAGATGTAAAATTTCGATGTGACGCTTCGGGTGATGTTCCAATAACATTTACTTGGAAACTTGGGGATAAAGTCATAGCAGCATCTTCAAAGTAGCTTTCAGTGTTCATCAAAACTCAAGTTTTACCATATTAATAAAACAGATTTGGAGAGGAAACTAAAGTTTTAAAAATACGTTATTTTCATCCATAACTTTAGTGATTAAACTTGTGCTTTGATGAAAATGTTTGATCAACCAATATTTTAAGTTTTCTTACATCTGTTCATATTTTATAGATACTCATTGCAGTCTTCAGAAGAAAACAAAATTTCAACTTCTGAATTGACTATTCTCAGTACAAATCACAGAGATTCTAACGGTTATCATTGCATTGCTGCAAACAAATATGGAAAGGAGGAAGCTGTGTTCCATTTAATTGTGAAAGGTATTATAAAAAATTCATTATTTTTCAACTTCACCAACACTTTCACTAATGCTGTAAAATGTGCCATAGATGTTCCAATTGCTCCAACAAATTTGAAAGTATTGGAATCTACAAATCGTACTATGACTATCACGTGGTCCTTGCAAGAAACCCCAGTGATTAAATACATCGTTCAGTACAAACATGTTAACGGTATTAATTATTAAATGTTAGAAACGCACTCATATCAATAATTCAATTGTAGAGAACTGGAAAGAAAGTAAATCTCGTCCAGTGCCTGGAAAAATAAACACAGCAAAACTAGCTCATCTAATTCCATCACAAAAATACCAAATAAGAATTTTAGCTGAAAACGAAGTTGGTTTGAGTGAACCAAGCAATATTGTCGAAACAATCATTGCTGAAGAAGGTGGAACAAAATCTTATAATATACGAAAATATTCTATTGCCTTTTGTTTACAGCTCCAAGTGCTGCACCGACTGACATTTCAGTCATAGCAATTGATACAAACACATTAAAGGTTTCATGGAAGGTAAATCACAAATCCAAAACCAAAATTGCCTTACTGTAATTTTCATTACTTTCACCATCTAGTCCCCGCCCAAGGCCTTCTGGAACGGAATAATCCGCGGCTATTACATTGGCTACAAAGTTATTGATTCTCCTGACCTTTACACTTTTCGCCTGATAGAAGTCCCCGAAGACTATATGGATACTCTTTCATTATCTCTCACTAATTTACTGAAGTTTACTCAATACAGTATTGTCATACAGGCATTTAACGATGGTGGGAAAGGACCATTGTCTAAGGAAATCATTGCAGTCACATCAGAAAGTGGTAATGTACATATAATAGTTAACAAATTTCAATTTGAACTGTTTACATTTTTTTTTTCAAAACCAGTTCCTACCAAAGCACCACTCGATGTTCGCTGTTCAGTGCTGACATCACAAAGTGTTCACGTCACGTGGCAATCGCCACCATCTCTTTCAATTCACGGGGTTCTTCAAGGTTACAAAATCATTTACAAGCCCATCAATCAACAGCCCTCTACAAACAGTTAGCTACGTAATTGCAGTATCAATAAAATAAAAATAAAATTTGACTGAAAATAGGAAATGCGAACCCTGGTGTCAAATCAACAACCACAAACAAGATGACACTAAGCAATCTTTTGAAATGTTCCAACTACAGTTTCCAGGTCTTGGCTTACACCAAGAAAGGAGACGGATTAAAAAGCGATCCAATTTATTGCCGTACTTTGGAAGATGGTCAGTTACAATACTCCTTAACCAATTCGCATTAATTTTCTATCTATACTTTTAGTTCCTGGTCCTGTGGCAGACATTAAAGCGTTACCTGCATCTCAGAAATCTGTTCTCGTTGCGTGGAAAATTCCCGACAACCCAAATGGAGCTATATCTAAATACACAGTCTACGTTAAAGATGATGACAAAAACGTCGTAAATCAATACACAGTTAACGGTAACACAAGTTTTCATGAAATCACATCACTGCAAAAAGATGTCAATTACGAGTTTTGGGTAACTGCATCAACGATGGTTGGCGAAAGTCCTCGAAGCAGAGTAGTTTCTCAGTCACCGGGAATGAAAAAAATTCCCGCGAGGGTAGCTGCATTTAATTCAGCTGTGGTCACAACAGAGGACAAGGACATTAAATTACCTTGTCCTGCAATTGGAATACCAGAACCACGAAAAAAGTGGACAAGTAAAAATATTCAAATAGAATCATTAAAAGTTGAATAAAAAATCTGTTTTGTTCAGGAAATGGAAATCCAGTCGAATTAAGTAACAGATTGGTTGTATTATCTGACGGTGCATTGCTAATCAAAGACAGTCGTCGTCACGAAAGTGATAATTACACCTGTCACGTCGAGAACGAACGAGGGGATGATCTAGTTACATACTCAGTTCTCGTTCAAAGTAAACGTTTAACAAATTTATAACGGGAGTTTTGTGATTCAAATTTCATTCACAGGTGTTCCAAATCCGGTCGTTATTGATATTGCCTTGACCACCACTACTTCCATTGACATTTTGTGGAAAGTTAAAAATGATGGTGGCGCTCCGATAACAGGTATAATTTGCAAAAATTTTCAAAAATAAACTACCATAAATTAAACTAATATCGTTTTCAGGATTTAAGTTGGTGTACAGACATGAACAAATGCCTTGGAAAACACTCGACCTTGACTCAATCGTTGAGTCTTACCGATTAGATAACCTTAACTGTGGTACCAAATATCAATTGTACGTCACGGCGATAAATACAATCGGTGAAGGCAAAGCTTCACTAATTACTACAGCATCAACTAAAGGAGGAGGTAAATGTAACTTGAAAATATTTTGTCCCATCAATAACTGTTTTAATTTGAATATTATTTTCGTACTTCGCAGTTCCCGTTATTCCCTCAAAACAAAACTTGATTGATGAAGGCTCGACATTTGTTACATTGAATCTCAACTCGTGGCAAACCGACAGTTGTCCAATAAAATATTTTGTTCTTGAATACAAATCAAAATCTGACAATCAGTGGAAACTGTATTCGGATGACGTTGAGAACGACAAGAGAAAAATTCTTCTTTCAGACCTCAAACCCGCAACTTGGTATAAGTTACGTATGATTGCACATAGCAATGCTGGAACTGCAGTTGCCGAGTACTTGTTTGCTACCCTTACATCTGAAGGAGGTAAAAAAAAATTCATTTATGCTAAATTAAAACCAATAAAATTTTTTAAAAAAATTCCAGCAACAATTTTGCCCGACTTGGTCGTGGACAGTCTACCAACAAATCCAATAGCGTTATTACTGGATTTAAAATTCATAGTGATTTTTTCAATCGGTTTCGTGACAGTTTTGATTTTAATAGTGACTATTCTTTGTTACTGTTCCAAAACAAACAAAAAATCCCGGAAACACAGAAAATGTAAGAACTAATTATTATTCAGTTACGATTTCGATGACGTTATTAAGTCATATACGTTATTAGATTCTCGATCAAAAAGAGGTACTTTGCAAGCTGACGGAAATATGACGTACAACGGATCGACAATGAGCGACGGCAGATCGGGAACAAGTAAACATAAAATAAGTCTTTTTTTAATTTTTTTTCTTATCACATTTAAAAACATTTTTAGTTAATTCAGACGACATGACTCCCTATGCTACTGCTAGACTTGCTGACTTTTCTGATGTAAGACAATTATCATCATGTGTGAACCGAAGTCAGTTACTTTCTATTTAACTTTCTGTTTATTCCTTTAGGGCAAACAGACCTATCCTCGTCCAGGTTTGGCACTTACTTTCAAAAATCATGAGTATGACACTATCACTATTTCATTATATTGTAATTTTAGGGCCCAACATGACGACTAATGATATGCTGAGTTTTCGAAATCAGATGCCAACAGCTCCTCCAATAGACTCCTACAACTCCAATTCTCTGCCATTTTACTCTCAAGGTTAAGTCTTGAAATATTTTAATTCTTCTTATCTACACCAAATTTTATTTTAGTGCACAAAAAAGGACATCAAGGACCAATGACTCCAAGCCGCTCAATTCTTAAGGGTGTTGCACTGTCAATTCCATCAGTTCCTCTCACCCAACCGCCAGAGTTTTCATCTCAACGGTTTGCAGCCCAATGATTGTTGCACAGTAGAAATATTATGTTTATCTTATACCTTTAGTTTGATAAAAAGCGAAAACGAAAAAAATGGATTGACACTGCCAACCCCACCACCCCCTCCACCGCTACCTCCCATGCGAGAAATGCCAAATAAAACCGAGATGCTGAAGAAATACGACGCCCCCTGGGATTTAAAACGTAGGTTGCGGTATGTTTGGCTTTTAGGTAAAATTAAAATAACTTTGAATATTTCAGGGGCTCCTAATAACTAAACAAAATCTTTGCAACTTTTTTCAATCTCTAAATGGTCATACTGTAAATCTCGTGATGCTTATAAGTTAGTTTAAATGTATAATAACGTCTAATTATAGAAGATTATTGCATTTAATCATCGCAAACAAGCGAAGAGAACATTGTTTTCAAATAAAAAAAAAATAAAAAATATTGAAAAATACAAGGAAACATTAAGTTTTCAAGTTAAGCTCATAACAAAGCCAACCATCAAACATTTGACTGAAATATGTGGGAAGAAAACTCTTGTTTGCGATGACTTGAAAGAGTTTTTCATACAAATACCTCAAAGATAGTTCATGCTTTTAAATCCTGATCTCAATGTTAACTGTGTAATTATAGTGGACGTAAAACCTGTTATAAGCAGCTGGACTTTCCATGTATTGTTTAACATAAACCATTGTGACTCAATTACAATGCAGCATGTCTATCTCGTCTAATGCTTGCATAGAATTGTAATCTTAGAAAAATAATCTAACACGTCACTTCCATGTTAAAAGTTAAAATATTTAAAAACTTTTTAAAGTATGGATAAATCCTCTAAATAGGCCATAGCAGCTCAATTTAAATTTACCATGTAGTCAAATAGCAAAATGTACTTGTTACGTAATGCAGTTCTTTTACACCATTTTCACTGTTATTAAAATCTCATTGCTAATTTACCTATTTGTGGAGATTTTTTTAAATATTTTACAAGATATTCACTAGTCATTATCATATAATATACCAGTATCGCATTGAATATAAAATTCTACAACACCTACCTGGCTCTTTTCATCATTGCATTCGACGTGGAATTCACAGGAATATTTCGGGTTGTTAGAAAAATTCTTTCGCGATCAATTTCCGAACAGCTTCACTTCAAATTTCGATTCACAGCACACGAGTGCGAGATGTCAACATTCGGTTCTTCATAGACTGTAATAAGCATAAACAGTATAAAATAAATAAATAGAATTAGATTTTTCATGAAACATGATATAAATAAAATTGTATTCACCAAAATCGATCAGTTATTTACCACGATATATACAGAGACAATCATCACCATTTTTCCTGAACGATGTCAGACTAAAATCTCGCCGGCACATGTTTCGATGGAATGTCCGACGTAATGGCGTCGTTATGAAAATGGAACGTCCGGTATCACTCAACACGCATTCTATTCGCGTGTCGTGAGAGCAAAGATTAGTTATGTTTTAGTTTACTGTCTATATTAAATATCACAACTTATTCTTAATGTTTACTTACGGTTTACCATCGCTCATCGGGGCAACAATATCAGGCACATCCGGGACTGTAAAGTGTCACGTGTCACATGTCACCGGGCGAGAAGTTGGACTGTTCTAAATTCCCACGATACTAGCGCCTCAAGCGTCAAAACGTAGAAATATAAATTTAACTCCCTGTAGTACTTCAGAATTGAATCGTTTATTGCATTTAATAGTTAATAACAATAACTAGAACAATTTTAGATACCGGTATACAACAATAATAATGGTATTTTATAATATTTAGTGTTTACTGCATGTCCATCTATATGGTAAGTAATAATACATAATAGTTATAATACATTATTTATTACTGTATCATTTAACCATAGTTGATTCAAATTGTCAATAATTTTGTCATAAATTAATTCTTTTCCATTTTTCGCAAAAATGAAATCTGTATGCATCATCATTGGATGAGGTACTAAATATGTACCTACAACGTTCGGTAGTTTTTTCCTAACCATTGCTACGTCTAGCGGTGAAATAATAACGTCATTTGCACCATAAAAGATAACAGTTGGAACTATTATTTTGCTTATGTTGTATGTTGGTGGTTCTGCCTGTTAAAAAATATTAAGTTTTATAAACTTAAAAAAAAAAATAAAAATTTAAAAAGTAATTTGAGCAATTAAAGCGTTGCATCACTTTAAATCTAATGTCGATTGATAAAAAATATTGAAAAAATATATATACTGACAACGCTTGACTTGCACAAATGTCTTATTATTTTATATACCGATCCATATCGTTTAATATTTTCTTCCTTTCCATAATCATAATGATCTAATTTACCCGAAGTTACCGCCTAAAATTAATATAAAAATCAGAAAATACTGAAATTTTTCAAACTTAGACAACAAACCTGTCCAAGCAAAAACATGAGTTTTATTGATGAGCCACCTGAACAATTGTTAACATAAATGGGAATTCTTGTCTAAAAACATTTTGTTTAATTTGAGAATGTTTATTTTAGTGCAGATTTCTAAATAATTATACGTACTTTATTGCGAAGGTAAGGATCGTATCCACCCATTATTGTTAACGAAAACTCACACACAATTGGATTTTCACTCGGACAAAATACCGTTTGTAATCTTTTTGTTAGTGGAGATACTGATAACCACGAGTGAACTTTCATTGTATCAGTGTAAAGCTAATTGAAATAATAAATACAATAGAAAGTTTTGGTGTACAAAGAGATAAACGTAAATTTCATACCTTCATTTGCTTATAATAGTTAATAAATGGTTTCAGTAACGTAGTTGTATATTTAACGTGGCCTACAGGTGCTAAAGCAACGTTACCAGCAATCTGTTAAATGAATTATTCATTACTTTATTAATTACTGAAAATCTCAAATGTTTACCTTTTCGTTGTATTGACTGTAATCCGCGAGTAAAACAAACGATATTGCAGTTCCTAAAGATTGACCCACATAAAGTAATTTAGAAAAACCGGTTTTTTCCAAAATGTAATCGATCAAAGGCTTTACATCATACCCTACGAGCTCATCTAGACTGAAATGAATGTAGAATAGAATTAAAATTTATAATAAAAATCAAATCAAACTGAATACCCAAAAGTCCAGAACCTGTCATCGTCACGAGAGAAGTTTAAATGTGAGCTGTATGAAGTTCCTCGAACATTAGCTAGCCACACATCATAGCCTTGATCAGACAAAAGAAATGCTAAAACAACAAACATTTGATAAATTTATAAAAAATATTTCTTTTAAAAATATTATTATAATAAGTACTGCACCTAAGCTCTCAGGACCATTGACAAACCATTGAGTTGATTCACAGTTCATTCCATGTACCATAATAACAGGAATTGCAGATTTATTATGTTTTCCATTTTCTAAATTTGGTATTCTGTGGTGAGTTAACAAATACCCATCTTCAGATGTCAGAGTATGGTTTTCAGCAGGATAGCCATATTTATTTATTAGGGCGGTCTAAAGGCAAAGAGTGATCTATGTTGCATTACCACTAAGAATTTAAGACAATTCTACTCACTGCTTCTAAAAAAGCTTCATCCACTATCTCTGGAATCGGTTTTGAAAATCCAATCAACTGCGCAAAATCACTCGCCAATTTGAGAATGAGATCATCGGACATACTGGCAGCGCCAACATATCCAAAAATAAATAAAAATAAACATAAATACTTTTCCATCGGTGTTAATAGGTGAAAATTAATTGAAACTATGAAAATATTGTGGCTTAAAGAATAGACGTATTTTCAAACTTATGCATAGTTCATCGGTACGTACGGTATTACGTAGGTTTGCAGCTGGCGCTTAATGTTTGCAAATCTAAGATAAATATGAATGATAACGTGAATCTTTTCATGCATTCTTGTGTGTGCACTGAAAATGTAAAGAGTATAACAAAGTAACACATTTTTATGTAATTTATTTATTTATTTATTTATTTATTATTTATTTACTTAAATTGCTTTAAATACCATAATTGTTTTAAATATTCAATAACTTTATTATACATTAACTCTTTTCCATTTTTCGCAAACACGTAATCTGAGTGCATTAACATTGGATTAGGGATTAAATAAGTATCAATAACATTTGGTAATGATCTTTTACTTATTTCTACATCTAGTGGCGTTCCCACCGCATCATTTGCACCATGGATGAGAACTGTTGGCACTCTTATATTCTCTTTGTTGATTTCCGGTGGAGTTATCTTTTGTTAATAAATAAAAAATGAGAAAATCAGGGGAAAATAATAAAAATTGAAAAATCAGCTTTAAAAAACATACCGATCCATATTTCTTAATATTTTCTGCTTCTCCAAAATCGTAATATCTCAATGTATTTTTACCCATAAGCTGAATGTGAAAACATGTCAACAACTGTTTTTTTTTTTAAGAGCAAATTTACAAACCTGGCCTAAATACACTATAAGTTTAAATGATGATCCACTTGAGCAATGTTGTGTGTAGATTGGAATTCTTGTCTGTTAATAAAGTTAATTTACTTTTAACCTTCAACTAATCCATTCGAGAAAGTACCATGGAATTACTTTGTTACGAAGATCAGGATTATATCCAAACATACTTAAAGGAATTTCACAAATAATCGGATTTTCACTGGGACACGCTATCATTTGTAGTCTTCTTCCGAGCGAACTGACAGATCCAAATCCATGCATTTTTAAGTTGTCAATCAAAAACTGTAATTTAAAATAATTATTCAACAAAAAAAGGTTTAGAAATGTTAAGTAGTATACGTTTATAAGTTTATATTGTTTGAGAAGTGGTTGCATCATAAAAGCAGTGTATTGGAAATGAAAAGCAGGTCCTAGAGCAATGTTTCCTGCAATCTAAATATGCAGATATTTTTCAGTTTATAACAGTACTATATTAACCGTAATTACCTTATTGTTATACTCAGGATTATCCGAAAGAATGAAAGCTAATAAACTCGTTCCCAGGGATTGACCTACGTAAAGTAATTTACTAAATCCAGTGTAATTTAAAATGTAGTCAATTAAAGGTGCAATGTCGTTCTTTGTTAACTCTTGTATACTGTAATATAGTTAGTTGCTATTAAGTATATTGCGTGCAATGGTTTTGAAATTATTACGCACTTAAAGTTCCAGAAGTTGTCGTCTTCATGAGTGAAGTTTGTGTGTGCGCTGTACGAAGTTCCTCTGGTATTTGCCATCCATACATCATATCCTTCATCAGCTAAAACAAACGCTAAAAATATCGAAAAGATGAAAAACTATTTAATTTCTCAAGTGAGACTAACTAACTATACGGTGCTAATTTGTTATTTTTAGGGCTTTCCTGTAAAACTTGCAATAAATAACAAAAAAATGTAAATTTAGAACATTTATGATTTTGTTGTCATTGACCAAAAGTACTTGTGAACCTTTGGCAGATAAATTCAAGATTGCATAATCTCATACTGCAAACAGGTTGAACAGACACTTCTGACTGCACAAATGTTTTACATTTTTAGACACACTCACACACGAAAATGCGCAACAAATAAACTTCACATCTACAATTAACGCTGGCAAATTTTACTGCACCAACCTAAACTTTCAGGACCATTGTCAAACCACTGGTAAGATTGACAATTCATTCCATGAACCATAAGAATTGGAATGGCTGATTTATTTTGTTTATTTTTTCCTTGTGGTATTCTGTGGTGAGTTAAGATGTAACCATCCACAGTTGTTATAGTGTGGTTTTCAGCAAAGTAGCCATACTTTTCTATTAAAGCAGTCTAATCGAGAGTAAAATGAATGACAACATTTTAAAACTATACTTAAAAGTTTACTTACAGCTTCTAAGAATGCCTCGTCTGTTATTTCAGGTATAGGTTCCGGCAATCCCAACAATTGTACAACCTTACCTACTACACTAACAATTATATCATCAGTACTGAAGCTAGTAACATAATCAAAAGTAATTGCTACAAGTAGTATAACTAAATATTTCCATGGAGAGTTCGATGCACGAGTAGTCATTTAGCAAATTTTAAAAATCTGTTACTGATTTGGTTATATTAAATTGTACTGACAAAAAAGCTTTTTCCTCATGCAGATTGAAAGGTGATACACAGCTGGCTTGTTACACTATCACATCGTGCATTAAACATTTGTAGATAACAAAAGCAATAAGTACAATTATTTAAACTCTTTCAAAAACCTTAAATTTTTATTATGGATTGTGAAACATTTAGTAACTGCGTCACAACAATTGTTTCAAGTATTTAACAATTTTATTATATATCAACTCTTTTCCTCCTTTTGCAAACATATAATCTGTGTGCATAGCCAGTGGGTTCGGAATTAAATATGAATCAATGACATTTGGCAACATTCTTTTAGTCATTTCTATATCCAACGGAGTAGCCAGTGCGTCATTTGCACCATGAATGAGTACTGTCGGAACTGTCATTCTGCTCATATTATAATAAGGTGGAGATTGCTTATTTAATTTTAAAAAAATTAAACAATAAATACTAACTTGTAAGTTTATGAATTTTCAAAAATACCATACCGATCCATATTTTTGAAGATTTTTCAATTCTCCATAGTCGTACTGTTTTATCTTATCTTGAGACAACAACTGAACGAAAAACATGCCATTTATATTTGTAAATTGCTACACTTGTTACTAGTGATAGTGATTGTGCCATAATTATTTTTTTTTAAATTTTGTAAATGGTAAATATTTACCAAAACATAAAAAATCCCATAATTTTTTTTTTTCAAATTTGTCAAGTTTTATTTCCGAATTCTGATTTTCAAAGTGAAAACGAAATTTTGTAAACATTGAGAAGTTGTGACGAAATAGCAGCCAGGCAGAGCAAACCCGAGGGGTCGAACAAACTTGAAAATCTCGTTGACAGTCAAAACAAATCCCTAAAATCTTAAAAAATCTTGAAAAATCTGTAAAATCTTTGACAATTCTTAAAAAATCTTTACAAATCTTCACAAATTCCATAAATCTCGTCAATGACATTTGAATTTGTCCGAACCCCCCTCCCCCCCCCCCCGAGCAAACCTCATGCTCATGCCTCATGCTGTGATTTCTTTGCTTTCAATTTCTTCGCGCCATTTGGTGTCTATTTCTATTTAATAACTCGAGCCGGCTGCTATTGGTCACGAACAGAAATCGATTCGAAATTTCAGTTTTGAACCTTAAACCGTTTTGGACCTTAAACTTAAAAATTTTAAATGAAATGTTTAACAAAATCGTCTTAGTTTATAAATTAAACTGTACATGACATATCACTTTAGAGATACTAAGGTACTAACCTGTCCAATGTAAATTAGAATTGACAATGGTGACCCAGTCGAACAATGATGGGTATAAATTGGTGACCTTGTCTGAACAATTAAATTTTTATTTATAATTTAATTTTAAAGAAATGAAAGAAATAACTTACTCTATTACGAAGGTATGGATTGTAACCCAGCATCAATCCTGTAGGCAGTTCGCAAAAAATCGGGTTTCCACTTGGACACGTGATCAGTAACAACTTCTTCCCTAAAAGTCCTCCGTTTGACCACGAATGTTTTCCAAACATATCAGTTAGAATCTGACAAAAAAAATTAAAGAAATTTATAAAAATTGCGTTTAGTAAAACTACACGAGAATTCGACCGAACTTGTATAATTTTGTGATACTTGAGAACAGATCGAAACAAAATTGATGAATATTTAAAATGAAGTGCTGGGCCTAAAGCAATATTACCTGCAATCTAAAAAGTGATTTAAATGTACAAATTTCTACAACAACATAAGCTAATATTACTTTTTGATTGTAATCTGGATTTTCTGAAAGTAATGCAAATGGTAAAGTTGTTCCCAAAGATTGGCCTACATAAAATAATTTTGAAAATCCTGTTGTATTCAAAATGTAGTCGATAAAAGGTGCAACGTCATTTAATGCTACATCTTGAACACTAGAATATAGACAATTACTACTGCACTGCATTGCACATATTTGATACCTAAATATTACATACCTAAAATCCCAAAACTTATCATCATCTTGAGTCCAATTGGAGTGACCACTGAGCGTTGACCCTCGCAAATTCGCAAGCCAGACATCGAAACCTTCATCAGCCAAAACAAAAGCTAAGGAATCAGATAAACAAACGTCAATAACACGAAGCAGAGTTCACTTGAGTGTGGAGCAGATCTAGAGTGCACTTTCAATTTGCTTAGACACTTGAAAAGTTGATAATACTTACTCGAGTTAATAAGATAAAGATCCATAAAATTTAAATAACAAAACTAAAACATTAATTCTCGAATGTCAATTTAACTATACCTAAACTGTCAGGACCGCTTATAAACCACTGGGAGGATTCACAATTCATTCCATGTACCAAAAGAACTGGAATTGCTGATCTATTCGAGTGTCCGTTTTTTCCGAATGGAATTCTATAGTGCAATAAGGTATATCCATCCTCAGTTTGTAGCGAATGGTTTTCTGTGGGATAGCCGTACTTGTTTATTAAATCAGTCTGATTTAAATAAATAAATTAAAAAAAATTACAATAATGGTTTTATATTGAAAATTGAGAAATGTATTCAAATACTCACATCTTCTAAATTTGCTTCCGTCACAATTTCAGGTAGAGCATCCGGTAAACCAATGAATTTTACAAACTTATACGTTAACATTTTAATAGTGTCGTCTGTTAGAAGCGATTCACTGCTAACTTGATTAAAAAATACCACTTGTAAAAAGAAAAAATATTTCGTCATCATAGTATTTGTCTTGACTTTGAAACGCTATTGTAATAATAACCAAGTAATATTTAAGGTATGCAGTGAGAGTTGTGCAAATGTAACATGTGTTTACTTTAAATCACCTCATTGTTCACAGTACACAATAACAAGAATACATATCTGATTAATGAACGCCTTCATTTGATGTACTGGCTATTGTAATAAAGGGTTTTCAAGATTGCTGGAAAGTAATAATGAGGTTTGTATGAAAAACTGCAGTTATTCTCAACTTGAACTAATTTTTGCACTAACAAGAATGCCGATGCAAGTCTTATCACTTACTAGCATAAGCATAGGTACTGCGACATTGAAAAAATTATTTACAAAGAACAGTACGGTAGGTAAATATTAATAAGTTGAAAAATCGGATTGTGTTGATTTTTGTGATTTTAATACACAAAGTGTAGTGTCCATTAAAGAGCTTTGTATCGTGTTACAACTTTTTCAAATACGACAACAGTTTATTTTGATAAATATTTTTAGCATCAGTTGCTTGCAACATGTCCAAGTGATTCATCATTGGTGGGCCTACCAACTCAATTCCTAATACCTTTGGCAATTGTTTACTCAGTATTGTCACATCTATCGCGTCGGCAAAGCCATCGTTAGCAGCGTGGAATAGTATTACAGGTGTGGAAATGTTGTGTAAGTGATACTTTGGGGGATTAAGCTTTATAAAAAGAAATGATTGAGTAATTGTTAAATTCTGTTTTTTTTTTTTTTTTCAATTAGATTACCGCATTGTATTTTATAAACTTATTCTCAAGCAGACCATAATCGAATTTGCGTAGATCTTTATTTTTCATCATCTGAAAAAATGATTAGAATAGTTTATTACAAAAAAAAAAATAAAAAAATCGGTACCTTACCTGAAATAAGTGACGCAGTGTTCTAATTGATGCTCCACTTGCCGCACCTTTTAGGAATATGAAGTCTTCGCTCTACAAAATGTGACACAGAGTGTCGAGTTTGTTCAGGTTGCAATAATGATTGGGGAAATGGGAAAAGATAAACTGACTTTGTTTGAAATGCCGCTGTCATAACTTCCTGCTAACAGCAGATCTACAATGATAGAGCAGAAGTCTGGAGCGATATCTAGGCAAAACTTTGCTTCTAGTTTTAAAAATTTCGGATTAACGGTTGGAAAAGAATATATTCCCACCAAATCTGCTAGAAACTGCAATGAGATGAAACCATTTCTTAATGTGCGTTACTGTACCGTCTTTAATATTGCACTATACTTGGATAATTTTACCCATGACCTTGAACACGGTAGCTACTGCTCTCATTGGCGTCGGAGCGTAAACCGAACTGCTCATAGGTGAAAGAGCAATGAATCCTGTAACCTAATTACTATTAGTTAATAACTGTTGCTAAAAGTACTTCAATTGAAGTGAATACCTTCTTTTGATAGACAGGAATTGACGAAAATAATGCAAATCCTATTGTTGTTCCTAATGAATGAGCAATGTAGGTTAACTTTTCGAACTTAGTTTTGTTTAAAACGTAATCAATCATCACAGGAACGTCATATTCAGCCATTTCATCCCAACTACAAAATATTGAAAACTAAATTGAATAACATTAAATACTTTTATCTACAGAGAATATTAAATTAACCTAAAATCCCAAAATTGTTTTTCTTTTCTGCTGTACTTCATATGGTGCGAATAAGCACTTCCTCTTAAATTTCCTAACCACACGTCAAAGTCATTGTCAGCCAAGAAAAATCCTGAAAATATAAAATATATAAAAAATTATTTTAACAAAATTCTGATGTTCTAACGTGAGAAGATCCATTTACCTAAACTTGGTTTTCCACTAGCCACAAAAACCGAGGAAGACACCATAATACCATGAATTAATAATACCGGCTTTTTCCTTGTTGTAACATTTCTGAAAAATTTCTTGCCGCTTGGAATCCGATGCATCGTTAATATATATCCATCTTTTGTATGCACCGTGTGATTTTCAGCAGGATAGCCGTAAAGGTTAATAAACTTACTCTACAAATAAGGAAATGTAAATATTAATCATTAACTATAAGAAGTCAAAGAACTTACAGTTTCTAACATTGCTTCTTTAAACAAGTTTTCAGACTGGAGATGACTGAATGAAATTGCATCAAATAAATTGAATGAACTTGCGCTATCAATTTGTTGACAAATTACAACAAGAGAAAATAGTTGTGTAAACAGCAACATGTTTACGGACACGAACAAATATTAATGATTAATGAATGAAACTTAACAATTGCAACTCTGAGCTCTTATGCTGGAAGTTATGGTATCAGTTTAGATGTTTCCTTGTTTTCGAAAATAAATACCATATTTTTAAAAATAACAGATGTGACAGAATTGTGTCACAGATGTTTGAAGTAAAAGACATTTGAGTGCCAAGGGTGTTTTCATTTTTGTTGTAAAGTACTAAGTACGTAACAAATATCGATAACTTTGGAATTAATTGGTTCGCTTAAAAAGAATGGTGAAGATGTAGTTTCGTTTTTAAATTTTAAACATACGTCGGTACATTTTATTTGTACAATTTTATTTTTACTTTTATTATTTGTCTAAAAAAAAGTGCAATTGATGTCTAATTAATTAATTTATTCACTATAACTTTTTAATATAAGACAGTAATTTTCTATGAAAAATATTTTTTGCATCAACAGCATACATCATATCTAAGTTAAGTGATTCATCATTGGGGGGCCAATTAATTCAATGCCTAATAAATTAGGCAATTTTTTACTTAGTATTGTAACATCTAAAGAATCTGCAAAAGCGTCATTAGCTGAAAACAACAATAATACTGGTGTAGATATTTTGCCAACATTGTATTGTGGGGGCGTCAGCTAGGATTTAAAAAATATAAATTTTAAAAGTGAAATAAATTTTGCTTTGTGTAAAATTACTTTATAGTATTTTTTAAATGCATTCTTAAACTTGCCATAGTCGTATTTGTACAGCCCGTGTTTTAACATCATCTAAACCGGTAAAAATAAAAAAATAAAATTTTATTTTTAAAAAATATAATGATATATTTGTTTTGCATTATATCGACAGAAACAAACCTGAGCAAAGTGGTCTAGAGTTCGAATTGATGCACCAGCTGATGCATGATTCACATAAAGGAAGTCTCGACTCTGGAAAATATTGATGTGGTTCATTGCCATCATTCGGCCACATCAAGGGATTTAAAATCTTGCACGCCCTCAAGCAGCAACAAAATGAAATAACGAAAGAACAATAGATTTTATTACCAGGTTTTATCACTAAATTTTACTTTTTTTTAATATTTAAATTTAAACGCGTTGCAAATAAATTTCTAACTTGTGTTTTTTGACTTGAATAAGCTAAACAGACATTTCGCTAAGTTACAATTTTTTAGGTACATTTATAATATTTTTTGGCCAGAAGTTTGAAAATTAGTATTAGTTAATGCCAAAATTTCAAATTAACCAAGTGAGATTATTAACTCACCTAAAAAATTGTTTCTTTTAAATTTAATATGTTTAAATTTAAATATACAAAAAAACTTGATAAAAATCTATTGTTCTTTCGTTAGTTTTCATTTGTCACCAGTTGATGGCGTACCAAATTTTCAAGTCACGTGATGTGGCTGAAACAGTTTTATTTTAATTTGAACTGACTTTGTTTCGCAGATCTTCGCCGAAGCCTCCTGACAAATCTATGCCAAGTGAACATAAAATGGGATTGGATGCTGGACAAAATGTAGACTCCAATTTAAAAAGTTTTGGATTAAGACTTGGAAATGTGTAAATTCCAAATATTTCAGTAATGAGCTATGGCAAACAACAGTATGTTAATAAATTGTATGTATTTACAAGTCACTAGATAATAGCCTAGTAATATTAATCCTTTCGATAAAGTTTAAAGCTTTGCAGGTAATAACATCCTTGCATTTGTTTCGAAAATCAGGCCACATTTCTCGTTATTGTAATTCGTTATCTAGTGACTCTTTCGATTGTATAATACTTTCAAAATATCCTTTATACTTGCAAATGGTCTAAGTAGCGTAGGAGCATAAACTAAACTCCATATTGGAGATAAAGCAATAAATCCTGTAACCTAAATTTTTGCAATTCTTAAAACAGATTGCCAATTTGTTATCGGATACCATTAAACGAAAACACAACTGATACCTTTCTTTGATAATCTGGCAATGATGAAAGAAATGCAAATCCCACTGTAGTTCCCATTGAGTGAGCAATAAATGTTAATTTTTTATATCCAGTTGCATGTAACACGTAATCTACCATAACAGGAACATCAAATTCAGCCATTTCATCCCAGCTGTAAAAAAAAAGTATTTTAAAAATAATTTCATTTTTATAAATACGGTAAATTGTAAACCTGAAATCCCAGAATTCCTTGTCTTTCCTGCAATACTTTTTATGATACGAATAAAAGTTGCCTCGCATATTTCCTAACCACACGTCGTAACCACTGTCAGCCAAATAAAAACCTGTGAATTTAACAGATACACATGAACACATTCCATTAATAAAACTATATTTATGGCAAACCTAAACTAGGTTTTCCGCTATCTACTAGAAGCGAAGACGAAGCCACAATGCCATGAAGAAAAAATACTGGTTTTCTAGTCACATTATTTAAATTTTTCTTTCCATATGGAATTCGGTGTATCGTTAAAACGTAATCGTCAGCTGTATAAACAGTATGAGTTTCACAAGGATAACCGTAGAGAGCAATGAACTTTGACTGGGTACAAGAATTACTCATTATTTTACATTTTACATTACGAAATGAAAATTTCAGATAAGCCTTACTACGTCCAAGAGTGCTTCCTCATATAGTTCTTGATCCTTAGGGCTATTTAATGGAATGTAGTCAAGTAAATTCATTAACTGAACACTAGTTATTTGATAAATTATAAGAAATAGAAGTGCATTAATTAACATGATGCCAGCAAAGGAAATAAATGACTACCGGTATCATAAACAATTTGTCTATTCCCATATAATCTTTATATCTTCACCTGTGTTTGAACAGAATTGTTAATTATTAATTGATTTTATATAGATATTATACAGTAAGTTACTTTAAGGTCAATCTGACTAGATACCGGTAACTTAAAATAATTATTTATACAATTAAATTATACATAATAAATGAAAAATAAAATTATCTTTTAATTCCTATCAAATCCTATTAAGTACTTTAAATATCTGGTAACTTTATTGTAGACTAAATCTTTAGCTGACGGCGCCCAAATGTAATCAGAATGAGAAGCAGTAGGTTCGGGGAATACTTCTTTCGCAATTAGACGTGGTAATTTTCTACTCCAAACGTTTATATCTAACGTGGATGCAACAACGTCATTTGGGGCATGAAAGATCACTGTAGGAGTTGTCACTTTGCTGATGTCATAAAACGGTGGTGTACTCTATAAACCTCTATTTTAAACCTTGTTTTCACTTTCATTTATTTTATTTTTTTACTTGGTTGTATCTTCTCATATTTTCTTCTGTTCCGTAATAAAACCGTACCATTTTATGATGTCTAAAAATCTAAAAATTGAAAAGGATTGTGTGCAGTATAATATAAAGTATCGATATGTTAAATTTACCTGCGCCATTTGTTGTAAGCCTTTGCCAGAGACACCTGATCCGCAATGCCGAGTAAAAAGTGGCATTCTAGTCTAGTATATGTAGTACAAGATTAATAGTACTACAATCAAATTTGTGAATAATTTTTGTGTACCCTGTTTCTCAGATATGGGTTATAACCAAACAAAACATACATAGGCAATTCGCATAGTGACAAATACGAGTTCGGGCATATTAGGAAAGTTATCTTTTCCATAAATGAACTTGTAACTCCAAAATTTGCTATTTTGGACTTTTTGAGAAAAGACTCAACTGTCTGAAGTTTTGAAAACGAAAATCATAAATATATATCTTTAAATAAGTAATAAAGAATCTTTGCTACAACTACCTCAACAAGAGAAGTTTGAGATAACAATGGGCGGATGAGCAAAGGCACGTACTTTGGATCTAAAACAGGGGCCATTGCCAATAACCCAATAACCTAAAAATATAAAAATTGGAAAACTTTACATTCCACTATTGTCTTAATCATTTTCTGTAGACATAAGCAGTATGTCAAAGAAAGTCTTTACCTTGTTATTATACTCAGGTTTACTAGCTAAGGTCAAAAGAGAAACAGATGAACCCAATGAGTGGCCAATTATAAATAATTTAGAATGGTTTGTCACTTCAAGAACATGATCAATAATTGCAGGTAAGTCATTTGCAACAAAGTCATCAATGCTTAAAAAAATAATAAAATACCGTAAGTGACATTGTGAGTTGCAAGCTGCGACTTGTAATTGCATACCAAAAATCCCAAAACTCATCCGAGTCAAATGTGTGGTTAGCATGGGAAGAATAACGATTACCTCGAAAATTACCTGCCCAAACATCATAACCTTCATCAGCCAGTAAAAACGCTTTGGGAAAATAATAAAACCAAATATTAATTCCAGTATAAAACTAAATACTGTATAAAACCTACCTAAACTGCCTGGTCCATTATCAAACCACTGTTCTGATGCGCAATACATACTATGAAGAAGTAGAACAGGAATACGCGATTCATTAAAATTCGAATTGCTTCGTCTTCCATTTAGTATCCGATGAGCAAGTAGGGAATAATTGTCGGCTGTCTCAATAGTTTGAGTCTCAGCCGGATACCCATAAAGTTTGATCAGTTCAGTCTGTAGTAATCAAAGGCTTTAGAAACTAAAGTTGTCTTATGGTACTGCAAGTAACTGACCGGTTCTAAGAATGCTTCGTGAATAATTTCATCAATTGGATCGGTGCCAGGAATTCTAATGTAAGTCATAATAAAATCCAATAGTCGATTTTTGATGTTGAAGTCTAAATTTAGTAAATAAACTGGCGAAATATGTTGATAAATGCATAATAAAAATAAAAGACTTTGCAAACGTTTCATTTTAAAAAAACTGCCAAATCTGTGGATTTAGCTCTTGAATAAACTGCAGCGTCAATCAATCGTGTATTATGAATAAAATCAATTGAACAACATATGTAAATTATATCAGTTAATCGCAAAAGAAATCTGGCAAACTGCTATCAGGAATTCTGTTACACTTAAGTGAACTTTATTTTAAGGAAAAAAATTTAAAATGGATATGGTAAGGATAAGTTCAATACACCAATTGTTTTAAAAGATATATAAATTTATTTCAAATGCTGTGTACCACATTTCAGCAGGCATGTTTGAATAGCTCATTAAAGTTAATAATAGAGGTCAAGGGTTTTGCATTGCACAACATTGTACCAAAACTGGATAAAGAATTCTTGTACATACACAATATTATTATGATTTTATAATGAATTCTGCATTCTGCTTTTTGTAATCGTCTATAGCAAATATTACAGACGTCTAAATTGCATACTGTACTGCCATCTAAATTGTATATTTTTTGTGTCGTTTTTAAATCCAGCTAAAAATGCAGTTGTAATGAACCTTTCAACCTTTCAACAATAATATGAACACTTTTATCCCTAACAGGAGACTGGAGAACCTCTGGGATATCAACCTCGATTTTGCTTATTTTTATCAGGAACGACAATTGTTTTCCTTCTTTTTATTGTCCCAATAGAGAATTTTTAAAATAGCACTATTGACAAATTTTAGTGACCGGTGGCACTTTGGTGGCGATTGCCGAGCGATTGTGCCATTTAAAAGATTCAATACAGGTATCGCCATCTGGAGTTCAGCGCCGGCGAAACTAGATGATGGTTTATCACCGTTTTTTCAACAGTTTTCAACGATCTGCAGCAGTGGCGTTTGGGGCCCCTTGATTTCCATTTGATAACCTTTTTTTTATTTATTTTTTATTTTTTTTTATTTTACTCAGTAAAATAGTTTTAAGATGCGAGTCGCATCTTAAAAAAAAAAAAAGGTCACCAGAATGCTCCGGGGGCCCCTCCAGGCCTGGGCCCTACAGCATTGCTGTAGGTTGCCTCATACAGTAGTAGCTACGCCCCTGATCTGCAGACTGCAGTATTTCGGTCTTTGATTACAAAAATTGTACAAAAATTGTACAGGTATTGTACGTTAGTGTAGATTTGATAAAGAAAATCTCTCTCTGTTGTTGATTCACTTCGCAAGTGAAACCTGGCGGTATAATCAGAAAAATCCGATTTTAGTAGTCCGGTTAGTAGTTTAGGTTAAGTAGTCATGCCTACTTCGATCATTTCCACATCAATAGTTTTAAGTCAAAGAATTCCAATGTAACACACATAATACAATGTCGGTATGTTATTTTATTTTGCAATCGAAGGCTTTTTCAAAAACATTTCATATAATAAACTTCGTTAAGTCATGAATGGTAAACTGTTACGGAAGTTCATTTATTTCTGCCAGGCCTGGCCTTAATTAGACATCACGAGGCCCCATTTTAATTTAAATTCTGCTAACCTTTTTTTTTTTTTTTAAATAAATAAATAAATAAACTTTCCTTGTTACAGTAGGAACTCAATATTTTAATAGGCGTCAAAATTGTAAAAAAAAAATGTTTACGACTTTAAAGCTCTGTACAATGTTGAGGCTCCATGCGAAGCACGCCTAAAAGCCGACCCTGACACCTGCTCGTAATAATTACTTCCATAATTGCTTCATGTACGAAAGTGCTTTATCGTACACAAATTCTTTAGCATTCACAGCCCAAGAGTAATCGTTATGAGAAGCCGAAGCAACAGGAAACAATTCCAAACCAACCAAATTCGGCAATAGTTTAGACGAAATCGTGATGTCCAATGCGTCTGCAACATTATCGTTTGGCGCGTGAAAAATTACAATGGGTGTAGTGGCCTTGCTTATGTTATAAGCTGGGGCTGTTTTCTGCACACAAATATCATAATATGAAAAAGGTTTTAGATTACCACGTGTCATACATTCTTACTTGACCATATCTTTTTAGATTTTCCTCTTGCCCGTAATCGTAACGTTCAAGTCTGTAATTCTTCATAATCTTTAAATAAAAGAGTAAAACAAAACCATTGGAAAAAAGAAAACATTTCATACGTTACTGTACTTACTTGAAATATTTGATGTAAATCTCGCCCAGACATACTGCTTGAACAGTGTGCTCCAATAGTGGCTATTCGAGCCTTCACATAAGGGTA
>JAQFZP010000088.1:0-66772 GCA_034695745.1 Geophilus truncorum | reverse complement strand
TTATGACTGTGGAAGTGAAAATTACGGTGCTGAATTTGTAAAATCGTCACATCGTTGCACAAAAATTCGAATTTCACGTAAAAAAACCATTAATCTTACGCAACCATTTTTTTCCCTTAATTTATATAATTTCAGCAAATATTCTAAGAGAATTGCATTTTCCTCTCTTCTCCCTGTTACCAAGCTGAATTTCTTTTCTTATCAGTTCATTCACAACACCAGAATTATCAGTTCTCCGAAAATTTAATTGCAGATTTTATTTTCAGATATAAATTCAACCATTATGCCTATATCTTTGTCACCTTGCATCGCAAGTGCAGTGCAAAGCCCGTTTTGTGCTATTTGCGGTGATAAATCCACCGGGAAACATTACGGAGCCGCCAGTTGCGATGGGTGCAAGGGTTTTTTCAGACGTAGTGTGCGAAAGAAACACAATTACGCCTGTAGATTGAATAAAAATTGCATTATCGACAAAGATAAAAGAAATCAATGTCGGTATTGCCGTCTTAAGAAGTGCGAACGTGTGGGAATGAAGAGAGAAGGTAAAGCTGACTTGCTTTTAACTTAGAAACGTGTTTTGATTTTTTTATTTCTACACACAAAGCTGTTCAAAATGAACGAGATTGTATCAGAAATCGCAGACAGACTTACGATGCTCAAATTAACACAACGGGAATTTCAATTAGTGTTCTGATAGCTGCCGAGAAACCGTGCAGACAGGTACGGTATTAAGTCTTTAAATTAAGATATCTAGCACATCCAATTAATAAAATTAAAAATGACAGCATTATTTAATTCTTCTCTTAAAGACTTTAAATTATCACTTGCGAAAAGCGAGACATTTTCAGTCTAAAGTTGCGAATCCCTAATCACCAATTTGTTTACTCACCAAAACAGCGCAACGAAACCACTGCCACAAACAAAAAAATTGCCAATTTAAACGACGTGGTTGATTCTATGAATAATCAACTGATGCTGCTTGTAGAGTGGGCTAAACTCATTCCCGCATTTACCAATTTACCACTCACAGATCAGGTACGGTAATTTACTTTATTTTTAATTTTTTAAATAACTAATTTAATTTCTCTATTTACCCGCATAGGTGGCTCTAATTAAAGCACACGCGGGAGAAAGCCTGCTTGTTGGAGTGTGCCATCGTTCTTACCAACTGAACGACATCTTATTGCTAGGCAACGACCACCAGATTCTTCGCCACAATGCAGAAAATGAAATGACCCAACTTAGCAACAGAATCTTAGACGAATTGATCAAACCCCTTAAAGATATACAAATGGACGACACGGAGTTCGCTTGTCTTAAAGCAATTGTGGTTTTAGATCCAAGTTGGTGTAATTCACTTATAACTGACTCACTTTCTTGTCGTAGAAAATTTCAATCAACGACAAAGACAAAGCCAAAAAAAAATCAATGCTAGCCTAATCAATTAAGCCTCGCAATGTTGAAGCAGCGTTGGGAATGCGATTAGACACCTTAGGGAATGGGAAAATGGGAAAATGGGAAAATAGTGGAACTCACACAACTATTAGATAACCTTCCATCAATCTGACAATAAAGGGTTTTCTTTTACTAGTGATTAAAACTAAAGAAAAATATTTTAAATGCGTTTAAATTACAAGTATCATTTTTTTTTTCAGCTTCAAAAGAATTAGTGAACGTTACCAAAGTGAAGGCACTCAGATATCAGGTTCAATTAATCCTGGAAGATTACATAAACGACAGTCAATATGATTCGCGAGGACGTTTCGGAGAGATTCTCCTTCTGCTCCCTATTCTCCAAAGTATTTCTTGGCAATTAATCGAGTTAGTACAATACGCTAATTCGGCTGGGACGACCAAAATTGACGCCTTCTTGAGAGAAGTGCTTTTGGGAGGTACGAATTTAATTGAGCATTAAGTCTTTAAGTGACCAACAAGCAATTCAATTACCGTTTATATTAGTTTACTCTACCGACGACTCTTCTGCAACCGATGTGACCTTGCCGAACTTCTCCGCAATTGACGTTAATGTACCTCCAGAAATACCTCTGCCATCAAGCATCACGTATCAAGAGTCACAACCGGGTGATATTTATAGATGTCAAGTTTTGTCGCCTAAGAACTATGAATTATAGATTTGTTTATTCTTTTTTTTTTTTTATCTATTTTCTATGTGTAATTGATATTTAATTGTAAGCTTAAATAAAGAAATCAATTATATATGTATTTCAAAGAAAATGTATTTTCCTCGGTTATTTACAAGGGTCAATGATTGACGAAGGAAAAAGGATGTAGGAATGTTTTAACCATGAATATTATCGTTCCGCTTTTGCACCTTTTCAGATTGTTAATTGGTATTTCCCATAGGTATTGATACAAAGCGCTTCGATTTGTCAAAAACCTTCCAATGTTATGTTGGGAATCACAGAGGACAATTCTTCGGAAAGTATGGTATTTGTTTACAAGTTGTAAGTTCAATGTTTTTAAAGATATTTGTTTTTCTTTGCAGAATTAAATTCCAAATGATCTATTTTCATATCACTGCTGTTTTCTTTGCGAGTCTTCTGCATTACAGCTTTAGTGAAGGTAAATAACGTTTGCTTTTCTATATCAATTTGAATTTACTGTTTTTCTTTCTCGGTCTTTTCTCGTTTCATTTTTTTAAAATATAAATCCTATTTCCCCAAGCCATTTTCTTATACAGACTACAGTATTTACATTCTATGTTGTTTTTGGTCTTGGCCATGACTCTATTTTCCTTTCGTAATGGGCTTGTAACTTTCGCAAAGAAAAAATGTAATGCTACTTCAAGTTAATTTTTAAAATTAACACATTAAATAGTCATTTTTACTCTGTTATTTTTATTAAATGTTTTAAAATCTGGCAATAGATGGCGCTGGTCAGATATTTCTCAATTTCTATGCATACGGTAGCTCTTCTTTTCCATGTAGCTTTACTGTCATACGTTAACGCACAAAGTGAAGGGAAAAATAAAACGGTATAATGAAATATACGGTAATGCACATTTGCATTAACACCGCCATAAAAAAACAAGTGCAAAATGACTTCGGGTCTTAAAACAACCTTGTTTTCTTTTTCTGGAACTTTTAAGAGGTGATTTGAGAAAGGTACTTCCACCCCTTAAATGCTCTAACGCTTCTCTAACTCAGTCATAACAATTTTTAGAGTTTCGCAGAATAGCGGCGCCTCCTATTAACAGTGGAAACCCTAAACCTCATCATCTATTCCATCAAAATAGGTTATGGCTCTGCTCCATTTATTATCACACAATTAAAAACGCTTCTAATTAACAAATAGCACCGAGACTTGCCCAAAAGTCCATACATCCACACGTGTCGACTGATTATGTCAATGACCATTATATAACAGGATAAATTAATCCCAATGACTGGAACAATTGGCAACGGAAATTTCACAGACGACATGACATGACATCCTCTCACCTCACCTTACAAACTCACTCAGCAATCACAGTGTCAATAACCTGTCACTACACTGGGTTTAACTTTCAATTTCAGATCTGTCATGCATTGGAGACAGCATTTTTTCCCGCTTGTCGGCCTACAATCCGCTCAACACCACGAGCACAGAATTTACACAAACATTAGATTTCCACGGACAGACGTTGAAAACGCTGCAAGTAATAAACTTAATAGGTTTTCGTTAAATAAAAAAAATGAAATTCTGATTAATACAATTCCAAGATCTCATTTCATTTCAATTACGGTGCAACCCAGCAATTTAATAGAGTAGAAATTCTTATCAAATTTCTGTTTTTTAATGCTAATTCAGCTGTTTTGAGACCAGATCGATAGATTGAGATAAAATTTTTCCAATTTATATTTTAATCCTATAAAGGATATTTTTTATGTAACAGGTAATAAATTTATATTTTTATATAGGATTACTTAAAGGGCCTGACGGCTTATGTAACAGTTGCAATGGACCCAAAGCTGTTGGATAATCAAATTCCGTACGGCACTGTTGTTTGCATTCCGAAGCTGAATGAAAAATATGGGAAAACTATCCGATTTGAAGTGAGTATTTTTTTAGATTAATTTAGCAATATAATTAAAAGTTAGACGATTATTTTAAATTGTAAAGTGATATTAAAATGGTAAGAGTTTTAAGCGACACGCTATCGGAAAGACGACCTTTGTTCGACAGGTACAGTAAGCTCAGGGGTAGCGAATTCACTTATCAAGTTCATGGCATTAGTTAAATAAAAATCGCTAAGTCCGGAAGGTTTGTTTATAACGTAATTTTAAATTTGATAGGATTTCTAAAATTAAAATTTATGAAATTGGAAATTGGCAATTAAAATTAAAATTAAAAAAAATAACCAAATTTATTTAATTAATTTTTCCTCTGCATGAAATTTACGTGCAATCCTTGCGCACTGAGTTACTGCAGCTAAGTGCTACAGGCCACAATCCTGCCTTTTGGGGCACGACATCAATTGCTTCGACAGCATTTGTTTTGACAGCTTCCATTTGCGTCGGTCGAATGATAAGTACTTTATCGTGTATCCCCATTTTTATAAATATAACTTGAAAAGTGCTCGAAATATCCAATTTTCCACACCTATTTTACACATGCGACGTTTATCTTAGATCCGAGACACTCGCCCCGATTTGGAGGGATTAGGATTCAACAGAGCCGCTATTTGTGTTAGCAGCGCCGACGATTTAACGGATGAAGCCGTCAACACATTGGTAAACATGCGACTTCCTTCCGGTACCATAAAAGACGAAGACGAAGCCGAAGAAGGCGCCGACGATAAGAACTTAATCGGTGAAGCCAGTGCGGTTAATTACCCTGGATTAAGGGAAGATTACAGCGCTCAGAAGCGCAATTACTATGGATCGAGTGGCTATTACTATCCACCTTACTACTACTACCCACCACCGCCCACAACAACAAAAAAACCAACCACAGAAAAACCCTATTACCCTTACCCATACCCACCATACCCTTATTATCCCCCTTATCCACCGCCCTATTACAATCATTACGAACATACAACAACTGAGAAGCCAAATCCATATTACCCACCTGCAAACGCCTATTATTATTACCCCTATAACAACAACAATAATCCGTCCAATAGTTATGGAAGTTCGGGTAGTTATTCGAATAATAATTACTTCAACGTGTCGTACGAGCCACCAACGCCGAATTACAAACCAATGGCTATCTCCAACACCCAGGCGCCACAATCCTATGGCTACCCATCATACCCCCAACCGCAACAGCCACCATCCAACAGTTACGGGCAGAACCCTTCGTATAGTTCATATGGTTCAAATTCACGTCCATATTAATAAATAGTTGTACATGGAAAAGTATTTAAATGTTAATAGTATAAGGTACATGACGTAATAATTCTCAATCGGTATTTTTTATAATCAATTTCACTTTTTAATTTTTTTCGGTTATTTATACAGCGAGAAACCGTTCAGAATATTTATATTGTCATCTACTAAAAACGTGTATAGGGAAAGTGCATTTTTTTTTAATTTTTAATAAAAATTTGAATAAGTCATCTCCTCGAGATTGAATTTTATATTAAAAAGTAATCTTGCAGAATATTTTTCCAGAAAATTACATTATTAACGTTGCCACAATCCCATTCTACCAAAACAACGTTAAAAAAAAAAAAAATAGAAAAAAAAAAACAACATTTTTTTGAACGAATTTTTCAGTAAATGCGCATGCGTACCAAACAGACGCAGGTGTTCGCGATAGGAAACAAACCCACTCCCACTCAGTTACTCGGTCGGCAGCTTTAGCTATAGGTTGACTTGAAACGTGCTGATATTATGGAAGCCTCACAGAAACCAAAATCAGAGAAATGCAGCAATTTCATGTGTCAGTTTCGGGAGAAGGACAGTCGTGAGTTGAAGAAACTTACAGCAAATCAGTTTATGGAAGTGTGGAGCCATTACGACCGGGATGGTAAGTAAACAGCAACATCTGTTAACCTTGAATTTTGCCATGTTTATTTTAATAATGGCAATGCACGTTTATCTTGACCATGTTTCCATACATTATCGTTGCAGGTAACGGCTACATCGAGGATGGCGAATTAGACAGTTTTCTCAAAGAATTTGTTTCCAGTGTCAATTCCAGCGATGTTGGCCCAGAGGTAAGAGGGGAATTTAATTTCCGCATGCACAGAAAGATTTTTTTAGTTGCTAGTGAGTCAAAGTTGTCGGGTTTTAAAGGGTTAAATTTGAAATTGGAAAATTTGCTCAATTCTGTGTGATTATATTCTGGTATTGATCGCCGCAGTGCTCTTCCCAGCATCCTTCTGGATGTTGCTATGACAACATTAACCACTAGTTGCGCGCCGCACTGCGGATGGGGATAACATACAGCGATGGGTTAGAAAAATACAAATATAAATTGCTTGTTTTACAACACTAGGGATTGCTGAAAAAAAGTTCTTTGTTCGCGACTTTTTATGGCTGTTTGGCGTTAGAAAAGTTTCAGGTGTTCGAGCTCTAATCTCTAGGGTGAATGTGATAAAAGGCTGGATGCCAAGTATAAAAAATTTCAGCTGATTGTAATGTAAATAGTCAATAAAATATAGTTATTTTACTAAATGAAAAAAGTATTTGCACAAAGATTACAGTCTGACTGTTCTCACCTTCAATAATTCAATTAGGCCTGCGGGATTCGCTTTGAGATACGTAAAACGAAACTAGTAATGCAGGCTTTAGTTTATCCGACTTATTTATCAGAGGCTTAATTGTAAACTCAGTTTAATGCCAATTTAATTTTGGAGAAATCTGTTTTTCATGTTATTGCATCACCACTGAATTTGGGTTTGAATTAGTCGGTAAAATGCATTTAGATTGCCTTGAAGTAAGGAATTGAACCATGCAGTGACTATTGAATTTCCATGTTTGAATAAACGAGTGTGTTTCATTTTTCTGATTCTAAAACTATATATACAAAAAAAAAAAAAAGATCTTACCTGGTGATGCAGTTTTAATACTGGTTAAACACTTCCAGGAATTGATTTCTGCGATGCACTGTTCCTTTAATCCTATTTTTGACTAAACCTTGCCGTAATTACTTTGGAGGATTGAAGCATCAAATGGAATTTGCTGAAATTAAAAGGGAAATTTATATTGGAAACTCTTAAACAAGATGCAAAGTAACTTTTTTTAAATTATTCAGCTGTAATGCCCATTAAAATTAATGAAAAACAACCCCGCCCTTCGGAAAATTGGAGTAACATTTACACATTTCCAACGAGTGATTTTTAACTTAATTTCTAAATAAAATTATATGTTTTTAATTATAAAATTATCTTAAACTTGTTTTCGTTTCTTTGTTTATCTAAAACAAATGAAAATGTAATGCAATTCCCATTCATTTTCCTTCAGGTGGTGTCTGAAGCGATGCTGGCTGAAATGAAAGAATGCTTTCTTGAAGCATATGATGATAACCAGGATGGAAAGATAGAAATCAGAGAGGTGAGTAATGCAGTAAAACAAAAAAAAATTAAAATTAACACTTTCTTTTATTTTATTTTGTTTTATATTAGTTGGCACAACTGCTACCAATGGAAGAGAATTTTTTGCTTCTTTTCCGATTTGATAATCCTCTCGAATCAAGTGTTGAATTTATGAAGATATGGCGTGAATATGATCGTGACAACAGCGGCTTTATTGAAGCAGATGAACTCAAAGTAAACATAAAGACAAAATTTTTTTTCCCTAATTATAATTAGGGAAAAAATATTTTTTCTTTATGTTTACTTTGAGTTCAAATTAGCTTTTCAGATCTATAGATCTGAAAAGCCAAATTGATATTTCCAGACAAATATTGAATTCAATTGAGTTCTTTTACCTCAAAAAAAATAATATTTTTTTCTACTTTTTTTTACTCTCATTAAGAATTTTCTTGCCGATCTTCTCAAAGAAGCCAATAAAGAAACCGAAGTGTCAGCGGATAAACTGATTGAATACACCGACAACTTGGTAAGGTCTCGCCATTAAAATTTCTCAACTAAAATACATTTTTATCTCATGTTTTCAAACAGTTGCAAATTTTCGATGCCAACAAAGACGGTAAATTGCAGCTGAGCGAAATGGCGAAGTAAGTACAGGTCTTACAAGCCCGATAATCGATACCAGTTGGCATTGAAGCACGCTTAGCATGATAAACAGGCGGCTACCGACTCAAATTAATTATAACTGCTTCTTATTAATACCAGTAGTGACCATCTTTCACAATTGCTCATTTCAGGCTTCTGCCCGTACGGGAGAATTTCCTTTGTAGGTCGGTTTTCAAGGTACATTGCGTTGTTTGCTCGAGCATAGTGATTGTCACGTGTTGTTGTGTTTACATTGCATGATTTCTTACAACTTAGTTTGTGTTTTAATTAGTTTGTTTTATACATGAGCTACGTAGGCGGTAAAATCGCAATTGGAGGTTCACTGCTATTGTTTATTTACTTAGCACTTCTGATAAGATGTTTTTATTTATTTTTTTATCTTTTGTGCAAATATTATCTTTTATCTTAGCTTTAAGCAAATTGCCTCAAAATTAGATAGGCCTTTCAAAAGTAATTGCGAGGAACGGACAAAGGCTTATTGTGGCTAGAATTCAGCAAAGATGAATTGGCAGTTGAAGGACGTGTTGTTAATGTGGTAAACTTTCACACATGATTAGATCATTGTTGGTAATGAAGTATAAAATTAAAGAAGGGCACTGCAGAGCAACTATATCTTTTGTTGGTTTGCAGGTTATGTTGGTAATAGAAATTTATACATATGAAATTTGTTTGTCAAGGTTAACATAGCTTTTAAAGAATCAACATGTTACACAATTTAAAAATTTAAAATAACTTCAAATTTAAAGGTGCAAGTTGAAAGAAGTAATTTCTTGTCACATTAATATTTTAAAATTAATAATTTTAATTTTTTTTTACAATATTTATGCATGTTTTAATGTGTTTCATACGAATACTCAGGGAAAATAAGTGGGGGTTTTAGGTAAAAGGTCTTATACGGTAACTATAAGTGGATTGCACTGTTACAACTTTATGCCGAACGATACGATTTATATGTAAATTTTTACATTTGCACACTCAATCCGTAGTCCATTCTTTATCTGCCTTTGGCTGAATTTTTCTTTTAGTTCAAATTTATCCCTAATCTGTATCTGTCTCCTTTATTTTAAATTTCCATTCCATGATCCGGAGCTCAAGTTTTAAATACTTTCTGTCAGTCAAATCCGCTGATTACAGCTTTCGGCATAACCCCCCCTTGTCAGCCAGTATTGAAATTTATATAAATGTTTACATAAATCCAACATCCATAATCTTCTAAATTTTGTATTTTGTCAAAAATATTGAATAAGTAAAAGTTTTGCATTTTACAACTTTTGAAATAACAACAGTAGTCGCACAAACTGTAATTCTATTAACCACAAACACGCCATTTTATTTTAATTCACCTCACCTCATTACTAAGCTGCTATGGCTTAGTGCTTGTTAATTTAATACTAAATTCACTTACCTTCGTGATGGGCGGTCCAAAACGAGCACATCATCCACTAGGCGCTGACGGCATCCATTTTGTATACAACAACTGCGCATTGCATTTTGGGATTTAGTTGTCTTACGCATGACGTCATGTTTAAATCCCCCCCTTTATTCGCATTAGCACGTGTTACTTTAATTATTATAATGAAATAACCACAAAATAACCACATTAATATAGTTCATTAGTACGAAGCCAAATGTCACGAACAAAATTTGCGCCTTTAACCTTCGAGATTGTTTTGTTTAGAATAACATAGAGTTTAATAATTAAATTTATTACCGGTACCCGGCAAAATTAAATTGACCTACCTTGTAAAATTAGGTTTTCTCCGTAATTCCTTGCAGGGTGCCAGCAAACTGACGAAGAACGACATCGAGCGTGTGTTTGCACTTTACGACAGGGTAAGACAGGTGAATTGTGCACAAAGCTTTGCTAATTCCATTACATTTTCTTGTACAAGGATCAAAATGGCACAATCGAGAACGAAGAATTAACAGGATTCCTCAAGGACTTAATGGAATTAGTGAAAAAGGTTAATACTTGAATCTAATAAACCTCAAACGAAAACATGAAAACAACTTTGACTGTATTTTCTTAGGATTACGACGCTCAGGATCTGCAAGAATTTCATGACATCATTATGCAAGGTTGTGATTTCAACCACGATGGAAAGATCAACAAGAAAGAGCTTACGATGATACTATTGGCACTTGCGAAGCATGCGCAAGATGAAGAGTTGCTTGCCGAAAGCAAGAAGTAACGACGAGATCTCGAAAACATAATCCCTCTTACAGACGGCCACGTCTGAAAATCTTTAATGCCAAAATTAGATGCAAAATCGCATCTTTATCCCCAGAAAACACTAAAAGACAGCTAGAGATAATTTTATCTCGCTCTTTCCATCCAATCATATTTACGTCTTTCAGTCTATGTTGTTGGCATAGTGAAATAACAATTTCTAGCTTAGTTTGTCGTGATTTAATGTTTTAATGAAATGATTAATTGATTACAAAAATCAAAACTAGTAAGGAAGTTGACAATTATACATTTTAACAGAATAAAGAGCAAATAAGAAGGAGAAAAAGAAAAGCAAAAAAAATAAAATTAATATATAATCTTTTAAACTATGAATTATTTTATTATTTTAAACTATAGTCACACATATTTGTATATTCAAACATTTGAGAGAAAATAAATCAATAAATAATTTGAGTGTCATCGATGAGTCGTTATTTACTTTGCGTTTGTTAAATTGGTTTACATTGCATAATCAGAACCTTAATTCGATCGTCAATAATTCATACAACAAACTCGTCTAATTATTATCGATTTTCAAAGTCGGCATTGTTAGTTTTCAACTTACAAAAGTCATGGAAAAAAAACATTCACACATTTAATCGTAATGGGATTATGACATAATCCTCTCATTGTGCCTTCTGTCACCAGTTCTCCACTTCGATCAGCGGGAAAGATACGAGCTTTTAATATTATTACTGTATGTAATTGAATGGAAAACTGATAGCCTGGAACACAATAGAAATACTAATATTGAAAAATTGTTGTAACTCTGGTTTCCAACATTTAAAAGCGATAAAACGGATTTAATAAAACTTACAAGTAAGATGGTTCTGATTCAATTAATGGCAAACTAATGAAAGCATTGGCTTTCTATGAAATTAGTGTATTACGAGTCAATTCAGTGTATTTGTAATTGCTTGTACGAGGACGTCTAGAATTAAGTTACAACAAGCAATAAAGAAAACTAAATAAAAGATTAGTCTGACAAAAACAAATATTTCTTTTATAGCTTTGGAAAACAAGAGCTAAGACAACAAAAAAGTATTAATAATTTCTTGAAAAGAACAGTTACTATTGTTTTATATTAAATCTCGAGCGTCAATTTAAAAATTCCTTGGATTTTTTTCATATGGAATGTTTAGAAAACTACAGGAAGCTGCCTCTAAGGCTTTATTTTTATTTTAGTGGCAGACATTTTTCAATCATGCAATAATTTGTTTTTCTTGCAATTACTTGCGAAATAATGAAATTGTGGGTAATCCAAAATTGAAGCTTTGTTTAAATTCTTCTAGCAGATGATTCTATTAAGCCCACGAAGAGCGTATAGTACGTATTGATTTCCAATGCAGTAAGGTACAAGACGGACTAAAATAAACGCTTTACTGAATCAAACCTGAAACCGAATTCATTTGTCACTTCACCTTTAATTTAATTCGAAATATAAGACAACTGATTACACTCGACTAAGCAAATCTTCTTCTCCATTGGAAAGCACTACAGCGTGACATCATATTGCAATCAATACTATTCTAGCCGTAGACCAGTACTAAATACCAACTTTCACTTTTCCAATGGTTTTTTTATTTTTTTTTTTTAAAGTTCTCTAAAAATAATTTTTATTTTTTTAAATTCACCTTAAAAAAATTCAATATTTCTAATTAACATTTCCACCATTTTTTTGCATTAAAGAAAAAAAAATCTCATTAATTAACAGCTTCAATTAATTTCCTGGTTCAATTAAAAAAAATAATTCGTGTAATAAAACACGTGGCGAGTTTAATTAACAATTTGGTCTGAAATTTACATAGCACGGAAACTGAATACAAATTGTTGCTTAGTGTATTAACATCGGTCTCCGAGTAGAGGATCCGCGATCAATACTTTGCGAAAACGGTGAGAAGTGTTATGCGAGCACAGAGACCATCGGTGTGCACCACCGATGCGGACCTTGGCGCAACAGACAGTACTCATAGCATTAACCTTGGTGCTGTCAGCGACGTTTTTGTACACAGGTGAACAGTCAACTCCCGCATCCAAATCACGCAGGAGTTTTCGAATACGTCACCAAAGAACAAGATTTGCTCATGCCCGCGAACGCACCCGAATTCACACACCTTGGAAAACACCAGCTCCAACTGCCGCTTCAGCATCATCGACAACCGCCGTCTACGAGGCCGAGGAGCGCAAGTCGACGGCCGAAGATCGCAACGATTTGGTGACGAAAATCCTTCGCATGGTCGAAACCCAGCACGTTCTAGGAGAGAACTGCACGGCAGGTACTGATTTAATTCTTGCTGACGGTGTCATCGCGAGCCCCCGTTTCAGACTCCAGGCAGACGTGGCTGTAAATCGTGCTAATTTTCTCACTCGGCTGTGGAGATATGCCCCCCAAGCTTTGCTCAACGCTGAATACATACTTTATGCCGGCGTGCGCTCCATGATTGATTTCGACGAAGATATTTTTGCCGCTGGTAATTGCTACGATTTGGGCGCTTTTACGGAAGAGTTGTTCTGCCCATTTGCCTACCGACTCCCTAATGGCACTGTGGTTGCCAAAGATCTGTCGGCAGAGTACAAGTACTTAAGTAACACTTCCGAATGGTTTTACCGAGCAAGGACATCCGCTTACATGGTTATAACAAATATTCCTGTTGCCTTACAGAAAGGTAAGTAGCCGATTACCCATTTCATTGTGAGAAAATGTGATTTTCCTCTTGCATTTTGTTGTTTGTTTTAACGATGTAATAGCATTGATTAGCTGTCAGCGGTAAGAGGCATTTAATGACTGAATGTACATGTAGATTTAAATGTGTTGAAATTTAATGGCCTCTTTTACATTTTTGCCTAATGTAAAATGTAAGTGAAAAGTTTGTTATTTCGGTTGACGGTTGTGTTTTTATGGGGTTGTTATGCCATTTATGCCATTAGAATGTGGCTGATTTAGAATTATCTTTTCAAGATAGAAGCAGATTAAGATGTAGGATGTGCGTCTCGTGAATGGAGGTAGTCACGTAAACAAGGCGACACATAAATATTCATGACAGAAAGTGTAGTGTGGAGAGTAAAAAAATCAAATTACGGTTTTTAAAAGGCAAGCAAAATGAAAGAAAGTGAAAGAAAGCACTCAAAAGCGTGCGGAAAGAATGAACAAATGCATTGCGGAGTTTAATCAAATTGTAATTACATTTACAGCTTGACGTTATGAGTATTTTATGTTTGATTTGTTCGGAAATTAAATCTGCAACTTTACAGTATTGTCAAGAATTTGTATTATTTTTCATTTTACCACGAAGCAATGAATGAAATGTAATATAAATATTATCTTCATTATTATTATTAATGAAGGCAATAAGGCTAATAACGACCGTATCACCTTTACTCTGGCGACAATTTTAGTAAAGCAACAAGAGTAAACAGTTGTAGCTGCAGGTCACTAATTCGGTTTGAAATCTCATTTCAGCTTGTGTTCACAACTGCTAATGTTAAATTGATCTCGAAATCAACCATTTTGACCCTGAGTCGTGCCAAAATGTTAGTCAGAATGGGCTAAGTGTGTAATTAAAGTTTTATTTCTTAAATTAGAAATTAAGGAACATTGAGAAACAGCTAATGAGGTAAAAAGTTGTTCTTGCAACTCACTATTTCTATGTAGAGGGAGGGCAAAGTGAATTGCAAATGCAATGCAATTTGTAAATGTTGTATAACATTGAAAGAAACAAACAACTTTCAGTGATTGTAGCATAATAAATGTGGTGAATAATGTTTATTTTATCCTAGTAAACAACGTGAAAACGTTAAACGCAATTTTTAATCTTGTAAAATAAAAGTCAAAACCTACTGTTTATTTTTTCTTGACTTTTAAGCCGATTCACTGGTCTGCATTTGAAAATACCTTAAGTTATTTGTATTTGTTTTTATACAATGCGATAACCTTTCTACTTATTCTTTATTTATGGTTACTTAACTTAAAGCTTCTTTGTTTCCTTTTGTTTAAATAGCGTGAATTATTAACGAAAATGTCGTTCTACAAACTTCAAATGCAATCGCCTCTACAGTTGTTCTTCGTGTCTCAAACATTTAAAAATTTTCACCACTGCTCATTCACTGTCACTTTAAATCCGAGCATAAATCATGACTCGCAACCGTACATTATTAAATTTTAATCAAACTAATAAACTGTAACTTTATTTTAATCCATTTAATTTGACGATAAAAACGACTTAAGCTTGCAGACTTTTACGACAAAAAGCAATTAACAAATAAAAATCACGAAATAAAAACTAAAGTAAAAAAGAATTTAATTTCTTGGTGTTTGAAAAGTCTTGATTACATACGGCAACGTCTGTTGACATATGACAAAGATTTTTTTGTTTTTATTCTCAGCATTATTTGATTTAACATTTTTACGAATATTAATTGAATTGGAATTTAAATACAGTATCTACCATCATGAGACTTTTTATTTGAATTTGACATTTGCACAAGCTTTCGCTTTTCCCTCTCCTCTTTTCCCATCGGAAAAATTTCTAAGGGCACATATAATAAAGCAAAATACTGTACATGATTTGATTTGACGACTGACCATATTCAGCGAGAAAATGAAAAATGCAAACGCAACGTGCATTTTCAATATTCAAGTACGGTAACGGCAGCAACATATGGAATTTTTAAAAATACAAAATTATTCAGTTATTTCTTTCGATTACTGTAAGATTTAAAGAGATGTATGCTACAAAATGATTATATGCTAATAAATCAGAGCTCGAAGAAAAATGGTAATTGCCGCAATTAAATCTAGGTATTTATTCCAAAATCATCAGCGCATGAGAGCGCTTTAGATTTATCGTTCACGTACTGCACTTATTGACAACAGAAAAACCTAAAAATAAATACAAAGAATTGATTTAAAATTATTTAGACTTGAATAAATCAAAAGCAAAAAGTGAGTTGAAGGATACAGTACTTGTAGGTAGCGACTATTGTCGTGCGCAGTAACCCAGAAAGAAACGTCGTTTGAAATGCTGACTCGAGTGTGTTTGCCAACTTATTTATTTATAACACGTATAATAAAACGCTGTTTATAGATACTTTGGTAACATTCAAAGTTTGTCTATTACCTTGTTGTGCAAGGAAAACAGTTAGAAAACTGCTGTCGTAAATACCTTCGGAATTTAAAATGATATTGAATTTAAATTAAAAAGTAAAATTCTAATTTATGCATGCGTATAAAACTTAAAGTAGAACTTACTGTACATCTTAATCGGATTTAAAATGCAATTTTAATGTAATACAGGATTCAATATACTCCGAAATCATGAAACGAAGAAACTGCCTGCAGAAGAAGAGGTTTTGCTCGTCTCATACGAAGATGGTTGGTGGACTAAACCTTACTTCGATTGTGGCGGAGGCAACATCTGGATGATGACATACACAGTGCCCTTTTTTGGTTACGCTAACGGCTCGTACATCTTTAAGTATGACAAAAATTTATCTCATTTAAATTTATGATTACGAAATTCCAAAAAAAAAAAATGAAGACAGAATGTATGAAAAGTGTAATTAAGACTAAGAGTTTTTGCTCTTTCTTTTGAGTAATGAATGCGTGGATGACACCCATATATTTTCTTTCCTTCTTCTTTCTTTTAAACCTAAAGAAAAAAGAAGTAAAAGAATGCAGTGCGACAAAATGATGAATGTTTTCGAAAAGTTGAAACCGACTGTTACATTTATTAGAGGCACAAGTGGCATCGATATTGATCTTCGCCGCGTAGATATTGACCAATGCCCGCCGGGCGAAGGCGAAACATCGCAAGGTGTTAATGTATTTGCTTCAAGTGACAAGTGCAAGACCCGAACGACTCGGGTAAGTTCATCCAATATACGAAATTTATCACGTTAAGGACCAAACCAATATTTGCACACAGTGTGTTTCTATCCCCGGCCTCGGCTTTCGAAGAGGTTCATACAAATGTGAATGTAAAGAAGGCTTTTATTATCCGGGAAAAGAAAATGGTTTCTTCAGCGGAGTTCAACTTGAAGAAGAATACGAAAAACTGCTCCAGGTAAGCTGCATGAAAAAGGAATGCAAATATGTTTGATGTTGCGCACAAAATTTCCAATCGATTTACATATACGTGAAAAAGGACAAAGTTTTGTAACTTTTTCCAAATTGGAAATTAATTAGAAAGAAGACAATCTTTTTGATGACAAAGACATGTTCGAATGCCTTCCATGTGCTGACGGCTGTGATACTTGCCTAGACGACAGACCTTGTGTGGCAAGCATCAATTGGATGATGCGTTCTGCCATCCTGGCCTTGAACGGATTGGTGATGGGCGCTTTGCCTGCTGTCGCCATTTTCACCTGCAAATATCGCGAGGTCAAGGTATCTCCTTCAATTACACTCCAAATTGGCAATGAATCTTTTAAACTAATCCTCTTACCTCTTTGCAAAGGTGGTTAAAGCTGCCAGTCCACTTCTTTTGCAAGTGATTATACTTGGTGCGGCGTTTTTGTATTCAACGGTAATTTACATTTATTTACCATTACCATATTTTTTACATCAGCTAAGAATACATAATTTATTGCTCACTTTTATTACTCAGAGTTTAGGTTTATCCCTGATATTAAATTTGCAATACATTTGCCATACAATCTTTTTTTCTGCGTTTCAACAGTTTAAGATATTGGAAGAGATTTTTTTTTCTTTATCTGTTAATTCCATTTCACTTCTTTTGAGTGATTGAATTCCCCATGCGAAATGATTCATGTTTATTGTGCAGTGAGGTAAAACCCAAGGGGCAGCACTCCAACACAACAACAAAAAAAAAACAGCAGGAGGAATGTGTTCTTTTTTTCCTTTTCTATTTTAAAGTACAATCAGAAAAAATTGTATTACTTTTACACAAGGTAAATTGCCCTTGGAGTAAGTAAATATTTATTTGCCTCTGGTTTTATTATTTCTTTAGTAAATAAACCGCAAAGCTATAAAAGGAACACGACAAGTGATGTAAACGTCAATTTCAAATGAAAATTTGTGAGTTTCATAAAGTTTTCTCCAGTGAAATAAAAAAAAAAGGTTGAGATAAAATATGAAACCATAAAAAGAATATTTCTACAAAAGCAGAAAAAGGAAATGTATAACCTCTACGTATGGCTTAAATCAAACTAAATCTGGACTACTTCCTGCACAACTTTGCGGTAATAGTTTGTGATGGATCAAACCAAGTTTCTATTAAAGATGTCATTTAAGACTTTAAAGTTGAGGTTAGCAAACTTTTGAATGACATGTTTACAAATCCGTAATAACTGTCATATTGATCCAAAGATGTTATCTGGAAAATTGCCATAACGGACATACACTTGGTTGTCACGTAAATTCTAAAAATAAACAAAATCACACGACACTCACAGTTCATATCCACAAATAAATTTCACTGAGCGCAAAATTAAATTATATTTCACGTTAATTACCTTGCAGATAGTTGTCATGTATTTCCCACCAACACCAATAACTTGCACAGTTCGCATTTGGCTGCGGGAAATTGGATTTGTCCTGTCTTATGGTGCCCTGTTGCTTAAAACCTGGAGGTACAGATAAGGAATAAAATTTCGGATATGTTGCCTTAAGTTAGTGTATATCGATTTCTTTCTGTGTGCTTTTCTCCAGGATTTCCCTCATATTTCGAATAAGATCAGCTAAGGCCATTAAAATAACAGACATGAATTTAATCAAGGGATTAAGTTTTCTGCTCGGCACCTGTACCATTTTCCTCGCAATACGCACATTAGTCGATACACCAAAGGTTATTACGGCTCGAACTGCAGATGATCTGAAAGCATTTCTCTGTTCAACAGATTGGTGGGACCATAGTTTCTCTGTAGGTAAGCACTTTAACCAATTTGTAAGTAAAATCAGCTTTAAAATTCTCTCATTTACTTCAATTTTTTTTATTTTTTACCCATAGCTGAATTGCTTTTTCTTGTCTGGGGGATTCATCTATGCATTGTTGTGAGAAAAGCGCCATCTGAATTCAACGAAAGCAAATTTATTAGTTTAGCTATATACAACGAATTTCTCTTATCGACATTTCTCAATGTTTCTATGTACGTACAGAGGGGAAAACAACTTGATGAAAATATATACAAATCAAAATATTTCAAATGTTTTGATTAAAATGTGTCACTTATTTTTATCACGTTGCTTGATGGGGAATGATTAAAACTAAACATACTGTAGAAGTGTTAAAAACAAAAATTAATCTATTTTTACATTCATATTTTTTTTTGTTTGTTTGTTTGAAATTCAGGTTATTCCTACAATCACCTGCCAATCCCGATCTTCTGTACATAATATTTTTTTGTCATAGTCAATTAACGACTACATTGCTTCTCTGTCTTATTTTTGGCAGTAAAGTAAGTTATTGTTCGAAGGACATTATTTGAAAGAATTAATCGATTTTTGTTTTATTACGTTTTAATTCCAGGCGTACCTAGTGCTCAAAGGTCGTGGTAAGGAGGAAGAAGGAAGTAGTTCAACTTTTATCACCAAACCACTGACAGCTAAATTTCTTGTTCGGCCTCCAAAATCAACCAACTCGACACGGATGGCCATATCATCTTCACCATCAGTCGGTCAAGCACCACTCGAAACAGCTGCAATTATTCTTACAGAAGCTGATGCTCAGGTTTAATTCAATATTTCTCCCCTACTGCATAAACACTTCACCGATATTTTTTGTTTCGATCCAGGAAGAACTAGATGCAATATGCACGCAACTAGAATCACTCAAAGAAAAGAATAAGCGATTAGGCCATAGTCATATAGTGGCTAAAATTATTGCTATGCAGATGGGGCTTAACGTGGAAGTGGATGTTACTCGCAGTGAAAATGTTGAAATCAATGAAGTGCAGTCTCTTAAAGAGGTTGACGATCCACGTTCGAGCAAATCATTTGCGCAAGAAGCTCATAATAGACATTCATCAATGTAGAATTTACCTGATCAAAAAAAATAACAAGTTTCATATACTTTATAATGACAGAAATAATATTTTTATGATTATTTTGGACATTATCAATCAAACCGAGTGAATTAATGAAGTTTTTTTTCTCTGTTATTTTAAAGAGAGGGAAGAACGGTGTGTGTTTTCCTTAAAAAATAAAAATAAAAACAGACATTAAAAATAATACTTTGCAATATTCCTCTTTTTTACTTTTTTTTTTTTAAGCACATTTACATTTTTGATTGTACGATATTTTTTAATTGTTTTCTTACAACATTTTTTTTCTCGTTTCAATTTTTTCAACTTTTTCGTGGGGTTTCAGTTTTGAAAGCGAAATTAAATCATTTTTTTCCTTCTTTTTAAATAAAATATGATTTTGATTTATGGGAGGTTTTATACTAAATGCATCGCTTCGAATTGTATAATTTTATCGAATTAAATCAAACATTAAACACTAATTAATATTGAGATTTCCCACTGGACATCCACATCAGATTTCTGTACATTTCTTCATAAACATCCGGAACGGTGCCAGCATGTGGTATGTGCACCATCTTGACAGATTCCTGGCCAAACAACCGTTTCTCATACTCGATCAGCTGCTTGAAGAAGCCATGGTTAGGATGGGCTATCTGACGTCTTCCCTTGATGTACATGTAAGCCTTTCTCAAACTCATTCCTTCATATTTCATCAAATACGCAATGCATAACGAAACGGATCTACTGATGCCCGCAACGCAGTGAACCAAGGTCTTGCCGCCTCTTCGCCTCACTTCGGCGATTTTGTCGGCAACGATGTCGAAATAGGCGTAGATGTTTGAGTATGGAGTGTCATCCACCGGCACTTTCAGGTAATCCACGCTAGGAATGGGCAAGTTGGGCAACTCGATGGTGGCGTTAATAATGCACGAGATGCCCCGTGCTGCGACGCGAGTGAATTGTACGGCTCTGGCACCTGATACAAACAAATAATCAGTCACAGGCGACAGCTGGTAGAAGATGTCCAAATCCGAACGTGCTTCCGCATGTGGTCCTACAAATCACAAAATATATATTTTTTAAATAGTTTTGATATAAAAATTTGTTTGGCAATTTTTTTATACTTTGATTTAAGTTGGAAACGTTACCGGAACACGACGTACAAACGTGTTGATGAGGAGGCTGAGAGATCATTGAGGGAGGCAGACGACGTTGATAATAACCCATCGTGTCACTGATGTAAGAAAGATCACAGACAAATCTAGTTATGATACAAATGAGGGAATTTCTTTAGAAAGATGACCGTGAGTAGTAAAAGATAACATTTTGTTTTTAAATTTCATATTTAATTTACCTTTTTGTGTACTTTATAAATTATATTAACAGACTTTCGATCATAATCACATATTTGAAGATATAAACGTCGACTCGACAGATAAAAATAAAATCTACTATTCACATTGAATTTAACATTACAATACTGGTAGCTAATAAATTTTTTTGTGATTATTTAAATTCGAAAAGGAATAACAAACAAAAAGAGAAAACAGACTCAACATTAAACTCCCATTTTAGTTCTTATGCGTTACCCATTTTCAACAATAGCCGCTCAGTGTAGCATTGTGTGTTTAAGCTTCACTGCATGACCGTTATTGCTCGAATAGGACTAGACGGCCATATTGCATTTAGCAAACCGCATTTAAAGTCCAGTTTGGTCCGTGAGTCCATGCTCCTTTAGGAGCAAAGGACGAACAGATTAATTTCCCAAACCCTTAAGGCAAAATTTATGTGCAGGTAATCCAGAAGGAATTCTAAGGGAAAAACTGGACATGCTATGACGTGACTTCTCCCAGTTAAAATGGGGGTGTCTGCTGAAGAGTCCAGAGCTGATCAGCACCAAAAAGTGTTATTTCAATTTCGTTATCAAATTCAACGTTATTTAGGTAAAGTTGTGATGAAAATGTTCAAGAAAGTCCTCTAATGATGCGTTCTTAGGTTACGGTGGCGGAGGTTTGGTTTATTTGGCCGTCGACGGGCACAAAGGCAATAAAAGGCGTCAGGTGGCAATCAAAGTCGTTCGATATAACAACCCTTTAGGGGAGGGAGAATGGCGATATTGGTCGCGACTCCATCACCCAAACATTGTGCACTTATTAGCTAAATTTGAAGTGAGCGGCGACCGGTTCTATGTGATGGAATATGCTGCAAATGGCACTCTATTCGAGTGGATGAGACGTCATCGAACTGAAGCTGGTTTACCCAGGGCAAGTTTTTAATGTACAACGTATGGAAATCTTTTTTTATCTGGCAAAGTGACAACATGTTAAATTTTTAACTAAGATGTTTTAAATTTTTATGTGCAGATGCAGAATTATTTAAGTTTCCTACATAAAAACAAGATTTCCGCATTATGTTTTTTTTTTCCTGTCACTGAAATTAAATTTAAGTTTTATTTTTAGGTGACAGAGACTCGCACGAAACGATGGATGCGTCAAGTATTAGAGGCAGGCCGATACTGTCATCATTTAGGCCTTTATCACTTCGACATCAAATCCAGCAACATCCTTTTAGACGGATCTCTCAACATCAAATTGGCAGACTTCGGTACGATGAAGTGCAAAGAGGAGGAAGAGATCAGGCACAACGGGTGCCGGTTTTACCGACCTCCCGAAGCTCTGAGATCCTCTGGCCGCGTGAGAGGTATTGCCGCGCTCGAAGCGGTTGACGTGTGGGCGATTGGAGCAACCATGTTGCGGTTTTTGTCGGGAGGAAAGCTGATTTCTTATCGGGATTTCACGGACAGCGACAGCGAGAGAAAGAGTGACATTCTTACTAACATTCGAAGGAATATCATCCGAGTACCAACGTTACCGATAGCTCACGAAGGCGCGCGGCCTTTGATAATGCAGATGCTCCAACTGGAACCACGTAGACGGCCATCCTGTGCGATTCTCTTGAAAAACAAATGGCTGATACACAAGCACAGTCCACAGAACCCAACCGCTGAACAGTCCGGCAGCAACTTGAGTCCTGAGTTCACAATTGCGTCAGGAGTCAGTCCCGTGATTAAAAGATCCGCTGGCTCGAAAACCCATAAAAGTTCGACGGTCAAAGGAACCGCGTCGACGGCGGCTCGTCAATTTGTCGATCATGCAACGCGAATTACCAGTACGCCATTTGACGGAGTGCGCGAAAACTCGCCGCCAGAAAAATCAAAACACTCGCATAACAAATCGCTCGTCTCGGGGTCGCACGCGAGTAAAAAACAACTGATTAGAAGTATGTCGACCAATAAAGGAAACGGATTCTCGATTCCGGTGAGAGAACTCTCCAAAACATCTACTAACGTGAGGAAAACCAAAATGCTATCTGCAAAAAAGAAGCGATCGTCCACTAGACAACAAAACACGCCATCTAAGGGTCGACTGACACCGTCAACCAGACTACTCGAACAACCGTCGGTGGACATTCGGAAAAAGAAGTCTAGAACCGCTCATCAAATGCGACATCCGAGTTCCAGCAGGAACTATAGGGAGCATTAAACATTTAAAAAAAAATTTATTTTTTTGAATGTTTTGTCTGTAAAGATTAAAATAAATAAGCAAAATTTATAAAAGGAGTAATAAAAATGTGCATATTAGAAAATTGTAAAAAAAAATTATAATAATAAATGAGAAATTTGTTTGGTTTTTTCTTTTATTTTGTCATTTTATTATAAATTTAACTTGGGATAAAATACAGTGCAATGTTTAAACGGTTTTATTTCGTCGTAAAATCTTCTCTTGGCTACGTAATTGATGACATCCATTATTTTAATTTAGTCCCTAAGTCCCTTCAGGCTTCTTGACTTCAGCTGTTAAAACACACCGAACCCAATCTGCAATATTTCTACCTGGCGGCATCGTAAATTTCTCCCACGAGCTCGTCATAGGTCTATGTCGCCATAATTGCTCGCGATCATCTTGGAAGAGAAAAAATGGCCATTCCTGACTCACACTGAGATGCGTCCACGATTTGCCCAATCTTTCAATACCGGCCGGCGGATTAGTCGTTTCCCATTTGTTGTTCTCCGGATCAAATATGATAATTTCCGACGGTGTATAGAAGTACAATTTTCCCTCGTAAGGCGCGCATGAAGAGCTGTACTTAATGGCTGGATGAACAGTCTTTAAGTACCATTGATTGGCGAAAATATTGTAGCAATAGAGAGAAGTGTTGGCGGAATTGCGGAGAAAGAGGTAATTCAGGGTGCTGATAAAGTAACAATCTTGATAATGGCCTCTAAGAGGCGCTAACGACTCCCATTTTTTCACTCCGGGGTTGAATCGCACAAACGCAGTCTCGCCCCAGATATAGACTTTATTGCGATGCTCCGCGATCCGGATGCAATCTGTGACCGGACACGATCGAGTCACTTCTTTATACCGGCCATCTTCCGGGTAATATAGAATTACGCACTGGTAATAGCAGCTGAAGAAGTAAAGACAACAACCCAAAGCACACGCTAGAAAATCAGGCGTGATTTCGTCAGGGAGAGATGATTCTTCGGACCAACTTTTCGTATGCGGCGTGTACGTGTGGATTAAAACCTTCGGCGGATAATCGGGGTTAGTGCGGAAGAAATGCAACTTGTAGCTGTACTTCACTCCATCTTCTGAACTCACAGTGTCGAATGACGTCGCTGATCTTCTGGGAATTGGTGTTCCGGATTTCTTCTTTGTTTTTGATGGCGTTGATGTTTTTGACGGCGACTCTGCTAATGATATCCCATCTTTTTGTAGTAAACGACTGGTGGCAGCTGATAGTAACATTTGAAGTAACTCAACGGATTCCTTGACCAGTGGTTCGGTGTGCGGAAGGTTGTGTAGATATTCGTCCGAGAGGGAAGCAGTGTCGACCTCCTTGCAGAGTCTCAGCAAGTCGCCACGTCTTTCGGAGGGATTGTGCTTCGCCCAATCAAAAATCGCTGACATGATCGCTTCGGATGGTTGGCAATCTCTGAGAAGGGGAATGAGTTCTCCCATGTGCTTCGTGCTCAGCTCGATTATTTGTCCGTCTTTGCACACTTCATCGAAGTTATCCCTCACGAAGTGCACGATCGCCGCTTGAGCGTCGTTGTTGTTGTAGTTATCAGCCAGAATAAGCGTTTCCAGGAAGTTATCGATCGATAGATTTTGCAGCAGAAGTTTCCAGCAAAAATCTTTTAACTTTTGCATCTGAAGGTAATCAGTGGCCATGATCAGTTCTTGTATTTTAACCACGTCTTCGCCCAAATTGGGCGGTAATTCCCCGGTGTACGCGAACTCGATAATGATTTTCAAAACATCTTTCCTCATCCCGTTTAACTCGACTTCTTTGGGCACTGGTCCTCCGCCGATAAAGAGGGACTTGAAATAGGGCGACGTTGCACATAGGATTAAGCGATGTGCAGGTATTTGACCGCCCTCACATTTCAACATCACGTCAGACAAAGTGCTGGTTTTGCGAAAGTTATCCAAATCACCAATTAGCTCTTTTTGGTGTTCTTTTTCCAATCGTGCAGGGTCCATCTACAAAAAGATAAAATTCTTTAGCGAAAAAAATAAGAAAGTAAAAATAGAAATAAAAAAAAGTACTGGATTGATAGTATTGTTTATGATACAAAAAATAAATGTTACCGGTACTCGTGTTCGGCTTCGATAAACGAGAAAAGTTACAAGACCTATTAATTCCGCTCGGCTTAGTTTCTGACTGATACGTTTCGACCTTGTTTGTGTTAGTTGTTTATAGAGTACACAATACAAACCTGAGGCTGACTGTTGATATGCAATATTAGGACGTACACCTTTTCTCTAGAAGGCTCTTAAATATAGAGTTCTCTTCTCCATTCTTATTTTGAACTGAGAGGCTTACAAATTTTAAACTTATTTTTGCGAAACAATAGGTCAATGTGTAGCTATTGTCTGTTTACAGAAAATTTGATAAACCTGAATGTTTTAATTTAAATATGGTACATAAAATAAATAAAGACTGAAATGTTTAGTTTGGGTTAATTATTCATTATCTATTTACCTTCAAAGTAAAGTGAAGAGTCCAGTAAACAAATGATAAGATTTTTTTGTTGGAACAAAAAACTGTCTACCTACGGTAGGTACGTCAATGAACAGAATTAATTTTGTATGGTATTGTAGCCTAAAAGCTCCTTTTATTCAGCTCTGGTAGGCATTAAAGACTGAAACATTAATTTTTAAATTCATTTAAAATTCAATTGGTTATGTTAAATATTTATGAATCGTTCATTGTATTTGAACTGAAAATCTAATTTTAAAGCCAAAAATTATCTAGTGTTTACGTCTGGCCTATTTGAGCAGACTTTGTTTTTAAGTCACGTGGAAACTCCAATTTGAGCGAATCACTTTGAGCAAATCTCAGTCCAGAGCAATCAGTGCAGCGAATTGCATCAAGATGCCGTGTTCGCTAATGTCTGCTACATCTCAGAATATCGTTGCGTATGAACCGAGAGTGGACAGAAATATTGCCAGACGAAACAACTTCAGAGTTTGGCGCGCCAGACTTAATTTATCATTTAGCATCTACATTATTACTGGAGGTATAACATAATACACTTTTACAGTAAGATATAACATAAGTATTGGTAATTAGGCCTAATTTCCGCACTTTTTTTTACAATTTAAGATTTACTGAATGATTTTATTTATTGAATTATAATCTATTGAGACAATGACCTACAAATGGAGAAGTGAAGTACTTTTAGGGGTTAAATAATACAAAGTTAAAAAAAATTATTATAAAGTACTAAGCTTTAGCAATGACTGATTAATGGTACGGATCTACTGCTTGATAAATACGTACTTTATAATTTAGAAAAAAAAAAAATCCATAGATAATGTATAGACTATGATTTACAGGGCAAGATCTTGACACTCATAAACTAAAAAAAAAAATCTGTAAAAATGATTCACATGAATAGCGGCATTTAAAATTTAATTAAATTTGAAATCCAAGTCTGCAGTTTTATCAGTTTTAAAATAAATTTTGTATTTAATTACAGGTACTTTACTAACTCTTGTTACATTTCTACTGAGTGGATTGTTGCTTATCATAGGCTTTGTTGCCATTGCTTTTAGTGCTTTCATGGCTGCAACTTGGTTGCTATTCTACAAAACACTCAACTTGGTTAGACAGAACTCTAAAAACAACATCACTCCTGACGCCCAAGACATGAGAGCATTGGAAGAAGAGAAAAAGTCACATTAAGTGATCAAGTCATCAAATATCATTTCAACTGATCACGCAACCATCTTTTTAATAATATTTTTAATCATATCAAGATTTACACTTGTTAATAATTGTACCAAAGTACAGTCATTACTTGTTTGTTGAAGAGGTAAATGTACCTAATAAATTTACCATCTATTGATAGTTATCAATAGGAATTGTGTAAAGTTATTTGGTATCGTTTTATCTGCTTTATACATGTCTGTATGTTGTAAGTTTATTTATAGCATTTCAAGAACACTGTATGTTTTAATCAATCAAACAGTAGAACTGCCAACTTGACAAACGTACTAAGAAAATTGTCATTAATCTTCAATAAAAATATGTAATTTGACAAACTCTAAAGAGATTGATGTAATGATTTGTAAATTTGATATGTAAAGATGTAAGTTACTTACTAGTTAGATTTATTAGCATAAAATTTAATTACTTTTTAACCTAATTGTAAAAGTCAAACTGGAATCAATTAACTAATTTGTACAGTATTGATTATCTTATCAAACGATAAATCTTTCAAAGTGTGCTGTTAAATTATTGATTTCTTAAAAAATAAAGTTTACCAAATTGTCAATAGATGGCGCCTGCTTTCTGTAAGCTGCTTTCACCGGGCTTTCACCGCAAAGCTGGTTCATGATCATGAAACACATTTATGTAAACATAACATACATCTACATAGTCACCCTATTTGACATGTTAGATGGATGGTACCATTATCTTTCGCAGTTAGGGTTGTTAGAATTATGAGACACTTGACCTGGCAATTAATCAATAGTAGGAACACAGTTCTCCTTCCCACACCCCCCTCCCGAGAATTTAGAGAAAAAAATAGTTAGTTATCGTTTGAGCAGGCAAAACCTGGAAAAATTAATAGCAAAACATTTTAAAATCAATTAACATTATTTCAAAAGAAAAACAGTAAAAATAATGTTACTTAAGTTGTGTAAAAATATAAAGTATAATGTTTTAAAATTCAAAATCGGCGCTACTTTGTCCCATGGCGTCAACTAACGTGAGCGCCAATCAAAATTAAGCGCGCATCAAATGAATTTGTAAACGCCTCAAGTGACCCAGCACCAGAGATTAAATGACCAAATATTGAAAACAAGCTCAAGATTATCGTTAACAAATGGTAATTGCCACATGTGAATGTTTCATATACTAATTCGTCGGAAAAAATTTGTGTCACAAGTTATTCATTCTTAGAAGATAATTATTACAATAAACAAGACATCAATTTAACTAATTAAAGGCATGTGCTCGAGAAATAAATCATTCCTAATAAACGTTAACCATAAGCAAGTCAAACTTCCGAAGGCAGTAATTTAACATTGTATATTTTAATTTTAAAGTCATTAAATTATGCGTTGCATCCTGTATGACAATGACAAACCAAACTTATTATTATTACTAACAGAAACAAGTAATACAAATTTCTTAATAAACCGGTTATTCTTCAGAAGACCAGGAGCAAGTAAGTATTTACATTTTATTGCAAACAATTTTCACGCACGTTAAACTTATTAAATTTCTATCACGTCATTATTAAAGTAAAGTAAAGTAAAGTAAAGCAAAACTTAAAAAGAAAGAAATAAAATATAAAAAACTTTAAAAGTCGCCACTAGATGTCGGGAGAAATAAAATCAGAAGCATGCTTTAAGTGTACATCGATTCATACATGATCAACGATTAGCCAATGTAAAGGATGGCGGGCGCTGTGGCGACCAATCCGGTAGGGCGTATTATGTACTACCACGAGCCGAATTGGTGCGATCAAACCGTGTGTGCGCATCCTGCCCTCCCCTCCCCCTTCCCTTCCATTCGTGCAACGGGCTGGCAACCTATAAATCGGACAGCCGCTTTTTTGCACCGGCTGTCACTTGGGGATAGAGCTGCTAGCAACTGTCGTGAACGAAACATCCAGAGTGTAAGATGGTGCGAGGCGGTGTCGCAGCCTCCACTGCCGCAGTGATGTTGCTGCTGCTGACCGCTGCCGCCTCCACCTCCGCCGCCGCCGCCGCCGCCACTGCCGCCGCCGCCGGTGAGCCCGAGCCATCCAAGTGTCCGCATTGCTCGCACGCGGCTTTAGAACAGAACCGGCAGAGTGCCGATGCGTTGAGACTCGAAGCGATCAAACAGCAGATCCTGAGCAAGTTGGGGCTCCGTCAGAAGCCAAACATTACGTGGAACATACCACGTGAAGTGATCTTGCAGACTCTGTGGCGCGCCGATGGCGTACGTCAGCTGCTTCTGGAACCGGGGTCGACGCCTCCGCAGCCTGAGACGGACGATTATTACGCGCGCACCGCTGAGATCATTACGTTCGCCGAGCGAGGTGAGTCTGGGAAGGGAGGGGCTCCGGCTTTCCCCACGTGCATCACGCACGTGGTACTTTGTCTCTACTTATACTTACACATTATTATTCTAGCATATTTTACAACGCCGCTTTCGGCATTGTCAAGAAAGTTTTTTTTCTACAAATTTATTTGTAGAAAAAACTACTTTCTTCATAGTTTTACCCAAAATGTTGCTGTACTTTGATTATACAGATGCTTCGCTTTCCTGCAGTGCTCACTGTAAGCTCTTTTTTGTTCGCAAAATGTGACTTGCCTGGAAATTAATCTTTCTTTACCTTTTTTCTTTAAATACTTGATACCGTTTTGTTATGTGAATTCGCATTTCATAACCGACATTTTAAAAGACTTAGTTACAACTTTAAAAAAAAAGAAAAAAGAAAAAAAAATTTGAGACTTTATTCATCTTTTTTTTTCTTCTTCTTCTTCTTTTTTTTAGTGTGACTCTTACTAATCCAGCAAATTGAAATGTTTTTCAACTTCACAAGCTCGCATTAAGATCAAAAGGAAAAAGAGAAAAAAAAAAAAAAAGATTTAATGGTGCAAACACTGAGCACTAAAAGTTCCGCGATGCGACTGGAGTTAGAAAACGTTTCGAGTGAAATTAAATGTAATTTTATAATATTACACGAGGTACAAAGCGGTGTTAGAATGTAGTCCTATCTGCTTTATTTCATTCAACCCTTGCAAAATTTTCTCCCACTGGTATTGGTGTAGGGTTTGAATGGTGCAAAGACTCTATGGTCAGTTCAAGTTTTGTAACGTGGTAGGTCCAGCTTGGACACTTTCCCTCTATACAAGTCGAGGGTCAGAGGTGAGCGTGATCTTTGAGACCTGTCCACTATGTGCACCGATGGTCCTGTTTGGCCCGTCACCATATAAAGGGCTTTTGGGACCATCTCCCACTAAGTGGACATAACACAGGACACTCAAAACACCTCATTTCAATCTCTTCTCCCCTCTGCATATCTCATTTTCTCTACTTTTCCCCCCAACTTTTGCAATCGACTTTAATGCACACAACTTGGTCACCGTGTCACCAGGTCGTGGCACCCCTTCCTCCACCCTCTTGCCGGCTTCTTCCCTCCTTTTTCTGCATTTCCCAGCATCCTCTCAATTCCAGGGCAAAACTCTGGCCTCGAGCTCCTCCTCGACCATAAATCAGAAAACTCGCCATCCACCCCCATATAAGACAAGGCCACTGCCCCCGCAAAACGTCACACACACAGTTCAAATCTGCACTGTTGCCAGGTGACATTAGCCAGCGGATCTTCCTAATTGACAAGTGACCTTGACCTATTCCCACAGTACAATTGCACACAGACTTATTTTATTGATATTTTTGCTGCATATTCCATCACTGTTCGCACGCTGCGCGACGTGTAAATGCGTACATTTGATGTATTCGCTAGGGATGTTTTCAGGTCATCATCGTCTAAGAGACGTTTTTTCTGCTGGTAAAGCAACTGGTACTTGCAGATTAAAACTGGTTAATGACGTGCTGGGAAATAGGAAAAGGGCAGCATTGAAATTTCTCAAACCTGATGCATTGTTTGTTATAAAATTATAACCTAAAACTCTAAGCCAGGAAAAAAATAATGAATTCAGTGTGCAGCACCATGTCTTTATAGAATGTTATTACATAACCTCAACACCTATTATTATAATTTAAATATTGTATATATATTAAAAAAAAATTAATTATGTCAATATCTTTTCTTTCTTTTCTTGCACGAGGGTCACATTTTCGTAATTAGGTAATCCTGTTTTCAGAGTAAAAAGAAAGAAAAGAAAAAAAAAAGTAAAGTAGACTGGGACTAGGCTATTTCTCCAGAAAAAAATGTGCAAACAATTGGCGCTTTGCCATCGCCATATTTCTGCCGGAAGTTCTTTTAGAGTTTCCTTACTCACCAAGTAAAATTGTGAGTATAAGGAGACAATAAACTCACAAAAGCGCTTCCTCAAATGTTAAAATTTTAAATCAAGAAGATTTTCTCTGTTATATGGTTAAAAATAAATAGAGAAAAAAAAGGGGAAAAGGTTTAAATTTTTATATTTCTAAACTATATATTGATTTTCTTGTGTGTCAGCATTTATGTCAGGTCTCACAAGTCAGTACCGTAGTGTGATGATTGCGAGTGCAAAAGAAAAAAGTCTTTTAAAAATCCATCCACGAATCTAAACTTTTGACACGAAGTACAACAAGAAGCACCGAAATATGGCATTTGGCCAAAATCTTAAAACAGAACCAATCTGAACTATAGAATTTTTTGCTTCCCTTCTCAATTTGAGCTTTTTTTATCCTTTTTCAGCGGATAAAGCCAACACCAATGACAGGGTGTGAAGCACTCGTACAACCCTCATCCCTTCACCCACGGGAGGGATAAAAAAAATTCACCCTCCCACTGGCGACCCCCAACAACCGTGCACTTGTTCTGGAGCTGCATAACCCCCATCTGCTCTCTCCCCTTCCCGTTACCTTCCTACCACTACCACCACCATCATAGCACTCCACACCCCCTTAAAAAAAGGGGGTGGGGGTATAAAAACGGGGTAGGGGAAAAAAGGGCTTCTCCCACGGGCTTGAAGTAACTGGTTTTATGAACTAACCCCCAACGATGCTCTAGCGAGTGTCAAATTTTTTTTCATAAGAAACCTCGTTTGGGGTTTGATGGATTCCTATAGGAGAAGGGATGCATACACCTGAGCTAAGTTAGAGGTCATTTATGAATGTGACTTTGTGAATAGGGCCTTTGGTGGCGAGGGTGGTTTATAATAGAATTTTTTATACCGGAGGAAACTTTTTGTATAAAAAATGCATAACCATTTTTCTTTTTTTCACCTTCATTCCCCCATCTTGCTACAATAAACTCTGGATTAAATTATTCCGTGCTGCATTGTCACGCAGATAATAGAGAATTTGCGAAAATCCCTTTCATACACATGCAAATGTAAACACGGGTAACTTTTCGAGTGAAATTTCTTGAATTTCCAAACACAGAAATTTAAAACTGACCCACTTTTGAAAAAAATAAAAAATAAAGTTATTGACGTTTTAGTATTTTTGTTTCGTTTTTCTCTTAGGTGGCACCCTAAACGGACAGACACTACTTGAATTCTCCAATAGCCATGACAATCCTCACAGTCTTCGAGTGAAGGGCGCTACCTTGTGGGTGCAGCTGCGATTCCGGTCTCCATTAGTGCGGCAATTCCGCCATCTATTCCAAGACCGTAAAGTGACTTTGTATGTGTTTCGAGCCCATAAAGTGGGTGGACAGAACTCTTCTAGAGACGATTCTCACGCCTTAGGAAGCGCTTCTCGCTACAACCTCGATCTGCTGACATCTTCGCGGGTGAGTTTCAAGCACGTCGGCTGGAAGAAACTCGACTTGCAGGACGCAGTTCAGCGATGGTTCTCCGGGCCGTTGGGTTCCAAATTCACGGTTCTCATCGATTGCTCTGGCTGCGGCTCGCTCGTCGAGCCCATTGTTTTCGAGGCAGCGCCGGACGCCGATGGCGGTCCAACGACCAGTTCTGCCGCGTCCAGGGGTCTTCGTCCGTTCTTGGCGATCGTGACGGAGCCCGTGCCGCAGCACCGCGTGCGTCGTCGGGCGCTCGAGTGTGACAGTAAAACAACTCAGTGCTGCAAGCAGTCGCTCTACGTGAGCTTCAGAATTTTAGAGTGGGACGATTGGATCATCGCCCCACAGGGCTACTACGCCAACTACTGTATGGGTGACTGTGCGCGTCGAGGTCGGACGCCGGACACATTCTCAAGCTTCCACACACACGTGATTGAGGAGTACAAGAACCGAAACCCGTACGCAGTTATCCAACAGTGCTGTGCACCTACCAAACTGGCACCCATGTCGCTCATCTACTTCGACCAGGATTCCAATATTATCAAGACGGACCTACCTAATATGATTGTGGACGAGTGTGGTTGTGCCTAAAATGACAATGAAAAACTTAGATAAAAAACAAAAAAAAAAAAAACAAATAATTAAATAAAATTAATAAATTAAAGAAAAAAATACAAATTCCATCGTCCTGCCACGCTCTCTTCTTCTAGTGAATCTTCCATGACGAGTTGATTCTATGTGGAACTTCTGTGATTAAGGCAATCCCGCTACCATAGCCTCGGGGCCGGGTCAGAAGGAAGAAGAAGCCTTGACTTGGAGGCGTTGACCCTTTGTGATAGACTCTCGAAACCCGAATGATCGGGCGTTGGTCAAAATGCCGTTTTTAAAATTTTTATTACAACACTTTTTCCGTTTTTCACATATTAATACATAATAGACAAATTGTTTTTTTTTTTTTTTATTGTATTACAAAAAACGGCGTAAATTCGAAATTATCATGTTTTTGATGTTAATTATTATGTTTTTGATGCAAATTAATGTATAATTTTTTTTTAAGATATTATTACAAGTTATATTATTACAAGTTATTTTATTATGTGATGCAACCATGTGAGAGCTGATTACTAATATTTTTCCTACTTTAATTTATTCTCTTATTATAATTAATTACGTTATTTTGACCAACATTCGACTTACGGTTGTAAACCCGCCGCCGATCGTGTTCAACTGATTCAGAATTTAGAGCAAAAAAAAAATGAAAGAAAAATGATAAATTTTAAAAAGACAAAAGACGAAGGCTATCGTCAAATTGACGTGATTACTTAGTAACTAAATGAACCGCTTTTTCCCTTACTGTGTCCGAGCTTACTTTGGTGTTTTAAAGAGCTCTCAACTTAATCAGTGCCTGAAACGAGGCTGCAATTCAATGTGACGTCACAAGGAGATTGAAATACATACATTATAATAATCTCAATAATTAAAATGAAAACCCAAGTGACTTTTTCAATGATTAGACCTTCCCATAATGTGATATAATTAGATAAATTCACTGCACAGATCGAAGTGTAAAGTCTTAAACTTTCAACCAAAAAAAAATAAGAAAAAAAAACTTTTTTTTTTCATCTCCTTGGATGCTTCATTTACAGCTAAGATGGTGCTATTGTGTGAATAAACCTGCTCCAAAGGACACAAATGTAAACTGTGAGGAGAATGTTTTGTATATGTATTTCCAGCTTAAAAAATAGATAAAAAGAGCTGCCAAATTGTGCGAGATTTCTTGTTAAAGTTGTTGTACTCGAACCGTAGGTTTGTCTGTGAACTTCTTTATTAAAGGGAAAAAATAACAACTGATTAGATAAGAACACAGAAAAAGATGCAAACGTCTTCATCATCATTGTACTAAATCGTATACATTTTTACGTTCAGATCAACTGCATGGTGTGTTGTATATGCAATTGAATAGTTGTTTTCTTCGCATCACAACTGTGAAATGTAAAAAAAAAAATGAAAAGCCTCAATCGTATTATATGTCAAATTATTCACCGTTGAACTTGCATTGTAAAAGTGTACTTTTCGGACAAGCAAAAAGAGGCTCGATATCATGTTTTATACACTCAAGCTTTAACGATGTGAATGAAACAATTTAAATTTATAATTTATAATATAATTTATAAATTTTGTTGTTTTTATCGATTTTAATGAAAAAAACAATTTTCCCTTGAGAAAGACGTCATTCTTTGCCAAAGTACAGTAGAAAAAAAAATCATGAGAAAAAATCCTTTTTCCTGTTCTTGTGGCACATATTGGCAGCATTGAGCTACCAAAAATACATATAGCAAAGGCTACATATGTGATATATGCAAATTAACAGCAAATTGATTTCATGTGATTACTAGTATACTAACTGTTAATTGCATTGTGCTTTCAAGTTGAAATGATTCGTCTGTGCTCTTATCTGATCGGTGAGATATGCAAAAGTGACTAACTTAAAGTATTTCTAATTTATATTCAACTAAAGAAAACTTTTTATATGAACTGCAAATGTTTCTTTATTAATTTGCATATGTATAAATCACTTAATGTTGTATAGATACGACATTAAAAATGCAAGAATTAAAGAAAAGTACATTAGATCTTCACTACACGTCTTCCTCGTGTTAAAAATGGGACTGTTTAATTTAATTACTAAATCCATCAATTTGTCTCTCCAAACAGTCAAGGAAAAAAAAAATAAAAAATAGAAAAAATATTACTAGTCCCACACTTAAACAACAAGTTGAAAGGAAGACTTAAAAAAGCAGTTTTGAGAAAGAAAAAATATTACTGTATATTTAATTTTTTTGTTACTAGGTTTGTTGCCAGGAGATATACGATGAACACATTTGTGTTTAAAAAAGTTGTGTTTTTACGCAGGTGTTCAATTTTGTGACAAAGAAAATTTGGATCACATGTTTTTTTTTTTATTATTATTATTATTAAAAAGACCACTTATTGTAATGTAAGAAATTTTCAGAGCTATTAAAATGCATGTTTTATCAATAAAAAATATAAAGCAATTTATCTATCGTTTTATTTCTTATTTTTTTACGAAGATAAACGCAAATCTTTAGAGAAATACACATTCTAAGAACTAAAATTTTAAAAGTTTTTTGTTTACGTGCAAAAAGCTGAAGTATGAAGCAAAAATTGGCAAACTTAAAGAACAAAAACAAAGGAGAAAAAATATGCACGGTGGAAAAACATACTAGCATTGTATGTTGCATTATATCAAGCCCTAAAGTAGTCAAAGACCAGGTTGAAAAATGAAGCAATGAGCAGGAAGCTTGGAGGGTGAGGTTCCATTCATGTGGGAGCCCTGGGAGGGGACTTGAAACTGCACAGGTGAAGCCTCTTTGAGCCCAAACTGACCGGCCTGTAAAAAACCAGCAAACGGGCTGGGATAAAGAGAGAAGAAGAAAAAAAAGAAAAAAATCGACAGATCCCTCCGCCAATCAGTCCAAGTCCAGTCTGTGTCCAAATTACAGTGAGTCCAGGTGAGGTGAGAATGAGAACTTACCTATATCTAAGAGGGTGAGGTTTATTCAAAGACCCCTGATTCATCTAGTCAGTTATCCCCCTCCTATCATTTTTATTATCAACATTTCTACTAGATGGTTTCGGAAATCTTTTCATTTCAACTTTAGCAGAATTTTCCTGACGTTCGATATCTGAATGGAAATCGTACATCAAGTTTTTATGCTTTATTTTGCTTTTTGCCTTTTGCTTTCAATATACACACACGTGCAACGATGGATTTCATTACAAAATAAATAATCGTATCTCGTATCAAGAAAATTTATTAATTTAATATATAAAAATATTTTTTTTTTTTTTGGAAATCTTGTACTTGATGTCATGTTTCTCGTCCACGCATGTGAAAAGATGACGGAAATGACGTAGATATTTCTCGCTTTTGCTCAGTTTCATTCCTCCTCTTGATCTGTACGGTATACTTTAAGCATCAACGAGCAATGCCGTGAACTTTAGAATCATACATTGATACTGCAACTTTTAGCTACTTTCCTTATCCAAGACTGCGCCGAATTGATAGAAGAAGTTTGAAAAAAAATTATCATAATCAAACGCAGTTTTAAAATATCAATTTTTTTCCCTCCATTTTTCCAGTAAACAGTAGCAATGTGCAAGTGTGCGGCCTGTCAATTGGGGATAAAATACCGTTGACAGATGGCTCGACCTATGGTCCTACCGGACTCAAGGGCAACCTTTGGTCTTGGGGTCACCGCTGACCATCGGTCGACCACGTGCCCTCAACTGGGGGGGGGGACAGCTCATGGTCACTGACGGTGGCCCCAGTGGACAGTGGAGGGGGAAAGAAAAGCTTATTGTGGGGGTCACTAAACGATGCCCCGCCCCCGCTAGGTGCTTTGAGTGGCCACGCGCCAAAACAAGACAACAAAGTGCGTCTTGCCTTTTGCTGTTTGGTTGTTGGCCTCAGAAAAACGGAGAAAACAGGGTAGTGAGGGGAGGTGAAAGGGAAGGGGAGAGAATATTTGACCCCCTCTCCTTTCCCCTTTTTGCAGGTGACCATCCCCTTGCCCTCATGGCTACCTGTTGGTCCTGTTTTGCCGAAAACCCGTTTGGCTTAAAAAACGTAAACGACCCCCATCCAGAGCAAGGTTGTGAAAAGAGACAACTGCGTCAACTTTCTGTTTTTAAAGTAGGGTAAGGTTAGGAAAAAAAAAAAAGAAAAAAGAAAAAAAAAAGTAAAAGATGAATAAAAAAAGAAGTTATAACCAAGACATTACATAATTTACTTTTGGTTTAGTTTTACATAGTTAAATCAGTCAAAATAATGTCTAAGGAAAGAAATTTGAGAGCGTACTTCTTATCCTTGAACTATGCCTTAAGAAAGCGATAGTCTGAAATTGTAATTTTTATAAATATCTTTTATGATTTCCATATCGATTTTTATATAAATGATTAGGATATATCAGAAATAAAATTAAAATATGTATGGCGGAAGCTGGGTTTTGTTGGGAACTTTTTTATTATCGTTTTTAATCTGTTTTTCTACTTTTTATTACTTTTTGAAGGCGAAAATTAATCTATTTATAATTTTTTTAAGTTAAAAAAATTTCAATAATAAGGCAATGAAACAAGAGCTTAAAAAGTGAAATCTAGAAAAATAAATTACACTTGATATGGTACGTAATTTTTCATGGTATACTGACATATTCAATTCCCCGACCTCATTTCAGAAGCAAGCATTACTTTCATTGAAAATTTAAACTTTTTTTTTTTTTAGCTTTATAAAGGTCAAATGTTACAATTTCATTGAATTATCACAATTACATCAAAAATAGGCTATTAAAGCTGTGATTTTTTTCTAAACCTTAGCCTTCGTGTCGTAACATTCGACCTGAATTAACTCATTCTTTAAAAACTTTTATGTAATATGCAATGATTATCACCAAAGCATGAGTATTTAATAAATAATCTAGAGCCCTATAAAACTCTATCCAGTCCGTTTAACAAGACCCCATTCCTTTCAATAAAAAAGGAAAAAAAATCACCTCTAAGCTACCGGGTACTATCTTTTTTCCACCCACCTGTTAGCGTCCAGTTGAATGGCTCAAGGGAGGGGTTTTGAACGGAGGTAAAAGGCGCACTTTTTCTCCCATCATTGATCATGCAAACGCCGATTGTCCACGGTGCCCGGTGACGGGCAGTCGAGACCCTCAGACCCTTCTGCCCCCACCCCGCCCTGTCTGCGTCGGTGGCCGCTGTCTCTACATAAAAAATAGAGTCTACAAAGATGGCACCCCACCCCTAACCATTTGACCTGTCCACATCTGAAACGATCCACATAATACAAAGGAATACGTGTTTTTCAAGTAGTGCAACGTAACTGTGATTTTTTTTCTTATGTAAATCGCTAATAAAACGTCTTATCTATCAATCTTCCAATAGAAAAATCTTATAGAAATACCAAAATGGATTTTTGCGAATAAATTTAAAATAAATTTAAATATTACCGCATCGCTTTTATTAATAAATTGAAATGTACACATATACGTACCCGAAAATATAAGTTTAAAAAAAAACACACACATGTTCGCAATCATCTTTACAAAGTCTAATATACAGTATCTAATTGGCAACGACTGTCATTAATGATTGAGTAAGACTTTGGTAAAAACTAGGCTTCAATTTATCATTGGAATTTTCAGTTCTTATCTGGACCCTGGAAATAATAATATATAAAAAAAGTCGGCATAAAAAAAGGGGCGGCCATTTTGTTTCATCTCAAGAGATGGTGGGGAGGACAACCTTTTGCCCTGTGTCCGTAGTCGCCCAACCCCTGGCCCTCAGTTCCTTTCTTCAGATTGTGAGTCGCCATTTGCGTTGAGGCCATTGTGTCGGGGTTACGAGACCACTGTGACCTCCTCCTCCTTCTTGTCTGGCCGTGGCTTGGATGAACGAGACGCCGTCTGGAGGCCCTTGATACCCTGACCCAGCTTCTCACCCCTTGAACACGAGTGATGTGCGGTGAAGTTAACTCGTTTTCAATCCACCATCAGGTGTAAGTGACAGGTGTCACAAATTCTGATGAGCTTCGCATGTTAAAGGGTTATTAACCTTAACCTCTTACGAAACACATTTTTCCCCTTCTTCCGCCATCTGCAACCTTTAATTTTACTGTATTTAAAATTTTTTTAAAAATTAAAAGTTAAACAAGAAAAATCGTTTTGCTTTTACGGTAACTGGGTTTTATGGCAAGAATATCAATTGAAACCACCATTAAATTTAATCTATTTACACGAGCTTAATGTTCGTAAAAGAATTTTATTTCATCACATGATACGCCATAAAAAATTCATAATAGTAAACAAAATTTTATCAGAATTTTAAAACTGAGAATTATTAGTTAGAAGTATGTCCTTGAGACAAAACGGCATCAAACTCAAACAACCCTCAGGGTTAACGGCTTTTGAAAGATGCCGACATGAGAACTTTAATGCCCAGAAGGAATAAATATCCCCGCCATTTACCCCTGTATCCCATGTGGCCTCGAGCGAAAGGAAGTGAACTAGCAGGTGGTCAATTTTGGCACTGCTGCACACGTGTTTCATTTTGTAAATCAAGTGAGTTGTGAGTATTCGCATAACTTAGTGCTAATTGATTAACTAATCATCACCCGTGTAATAAATCGATAGAGCATGCGCGCGATGCCTTTAAAAATGCCACTTTAATCACATATGGACGCGAGCAATTTTCTGACCCCAGTAATAAATATATTATTATGTCTTATTGTTTCCTATTCCTAGAAAACAAATCAATGGTCAATCAATGTTGTTTCTACGGCAATTTCTATTGCAAGCTTAGTTATTTTTAATAACCAAAAAGCCCTACATGCTTTGAACGAAGATAAAGAAAAATTTTGCAAAAAGGATTTTCTTGTAAAAGAAAAAAAATAAACTCCCAAATCTGCAAAATAAAAGACCAATGTATCATCAAGTGTCCTTCGAGAAAAACTCAGCAGGAGATATCCATAAATCATTGCACATTTTTTTTTTAAGCTTAAAAAAATATTCTTTGTCTCCCATCTTTTTTTTATTTTTTTTTATAAAAGGTTAATCACACTCAATTGTATTTCTCCCCCAAATGTTTTGTTTATTTACACGATAACACACACTAAGGTTACAACTTAATTCATGTCCTCGTAAGAATTCATGAACAGCAATTTATTCGTGTAAAAACTACAAAACATAATCACATACATACGTATATGCGTTTTATGTTCATAACTGCAATCGTAATCGTCTTCCGTCCTTCTGGATCGACCTTGAAACTTTTTACGAAGTTAACTCACACAGGCAAGTTACGTATTCTTCGCACGCGCTGTGAACCATAAGTAGTGTACAGCTTTGGAATGTTACCCCCAAACATAGCGGGAGGGTTATAATAATCAAGGAAAAATCTCCCTCAAATATTGCTTTTGTCTAGACTTTATTAACTAACTAACCTTTTCTTGCAAAGGGCCACTTGTCACGAATATTAATTCGGTTTTTACAATCATAAACATGTCAGTTATTTCTGCGAATATCATTTTTTTCTAGGTAAAGGCAGGCCCTTAACTTTGAAATTTAATTTCTGGTTATGTAAAAACCAAAATTCTAATTATCTATGCCCTTCAATTCTAGTGTTTCAATGACTTAGAGAGAATACTTGAGAATTCTAAACTGAGCAATGATCTTGAGATTTTAATTGAAATGTTAATACCAGATGATAATAACGTAGAAGAAGGTGAATTCAAGTTATGCTAAGCTGTCAGTAACGCATGTGTTACATTATTGAAAAAATAAAAAAAGGAAAAACCCTTGAAACGTCAACCGCAATAGTTATCTCTTGCTGCGGAATCGAAAGAAGCTGATGTCACCCTAAATATCTTTCTTTTGTAGATCATGGGAAATCAGAACAGGTTTTTTTTCCTCTTCCCCCACTTTTTTTAAAAAAAAAAGAAAAAAAAATCTAATACAGTACTGTACCGTACTTTTTTGGGGGACTTTTAAGCGCTTTCCACCAAAACCAACTCATGAATATTATAATTTAATAAAAACGGAATTTTAAGCGTTAACGGCTGTTCACTGATGTGGTAACCATAAACTTGAGATCGTAAAGTAAATAATGATCTTTAAAAGAGGAAAACACAAAAAAAATAAAATAAAATAAAAATAGAAACACTCTAAAATGAAAGGCCATGTGGTAAAGGGTTTATAGTGATGAGACAAATATCTGAAAAATCATACTGGAATGTAAATAAACAACGTGAGAAAGTGTCAACAAACTTTCATTACCATTGATCCCATTATAAAGAGGAAAAATTTCTATATCGCCATGTGTGGACTTTCCTGCAATGTTTTGTTTCATTATACTCTCAAATCAATTGTCGGTGCTTTTGAAATTCAAAATACCAAGTTGATAAAAATGATGATAAAATTATCTAAGACACGGCTGCAACCTTTGAGCAAAATGATTATCCCGATTCCCGATGAAAAGTAAAACGCCAAGACCCTATATGACAGGTTGCGGCGGGGGCGTCATCATAAGGGTGGGCCAACGACGGGCGCCGGTCTGACTGCACGAGATGGCGTGGCCAGCGCCAAAACCCTGAGCTGCGTCAATTATTCAAGGCGTGTTCAATTATTCAGCGCTGGAGTCGATTTGCACGCAAAGAGTATTTTTTAAATTTTTTCTCTTCACATTTTGACGGTCTGCCCGTCTGCTCACATCCACGGAAGAGGTGGGGCACTTACCGTACAACTTATTTGTTACGGCAAAAGTGTGTGACTTTTAACTATTTTAGGAATACATCATTTGATTTTTATGCAAAATGTCATTTTTGTTTGAATTTTAATTTATTTCCTCTCACAGATAAAAGGCCTTGAAACGACGACTTTAAAGATTTTTGCTTTTTATTTTTTAAAATCTATTTTATTTGCACTTGTTTTTAGCTGCATCGCCGCAATGTGCGGAGATTCCTTTACTCATATTATCTGTTACTTTTTTTTTTTTTAATATATATTTCAAATGGAGGGTTTTCTCATGCACGCAATCATGAGTGATTAAACTTGCATTGTCTGCCATTCCAGACAAGGTTATTTGCGCTCCGCTACATGACACTCGGTTGCGTCACACATTTGTGGAGGATCACTCTACTGTCAGTGACATCATGCGGCCAGTCACCGAAACTAATCTCAGACATTCATGGATCAATATAAAAAAAACAGTAACATTAAAATAGGCATACAAAAAAATGGTGCAGCAAATTTTTTTTCCAAATATAATTTTCCTAAGTGTGTTGATTTAGTTATACTTAATTAAAGCAAATAAATTAAAGATTTTTTCTTTGCATTTCTTCGTATATATTTAAAGATGTCTAATTTTTTTCTGCTTACACGCACAATTTTACATAATACATGTCGTAAAAAATGATGAATAACTCTTTCAAGTTGCAAAAACCACTTAGAATTATTAATTCCAACGTGCACGTGTTTTAAATTTATTGGTATTTACAATAGATAAGAATTTCCAATAAGTTTTTCATCTCCGAAATGATGAAAATGATGATGAATTGATGATCATCAAATTCAAATTCAGAAAAGCGAAAAAAGGGAAAAGTAGCAAATTTTACAAGCAATGCAGCTGTCGTACGTCAGACTTTGTCAAGTGGACTTAAATGCTACGAAAAGCAGAAAGTTACAGTGTGTGCGTGTGGTGAGTTGATAGTGATATAAGCTGCTGGCTCCTCAATTTAACCCTTAGTTACGTGCTTATTACTTGAGCGTACGAAATAATGATCAAATTTCACAACTATTTCATTGAAATCAGGTCAACTCGAGAAGGTCACTCAAACACATGCAAAATATTACAGGATTTGCCCACGGCTGCTGTGATTAAAATAACTTCGCACAAGAAAAAAAAACCAGTTTATCGTATCGGCTTGTGGTCTAAGATGCAGGCCTAGGCCTACCACTTTTTTTTCTTGTTCATTCACATATTCCTGGAGATGAGACCTTCGTATTATCATACGTAATCGTATCATAAGTGCACCTACTCACAATCAACCTTCAGTTTAAAATAATAAGACAATATCAAATAAAAAATTTAAAAAAAAATAAACCAAATAAAATATCTTTTTTTAATTTTATAAAAATATTTTTTTAGTTAAAATATTTAAAAATGTATTACATAATTGATAATATTTGCGTTGATTACTAAAGGGAGCAAAGAACAATTGAAAATAGCCCCAAGTTTAAATCCTCATCTCATCTCGTTATAGTAAATCCTCAACCCACATTGTCACCTTTACCCTTCTTTATAAAGAGTTTTTCCCATCGACGGAGAGAGAGGGCAATGGAGTGGTTGCTGTGCAACTCTCAGCTCCAATCCAGATTTTTTTGGGTCCCTTCTCACCCCTCAATACCACTTACGCCTATTCTTTAGCCTCAGAATGGAAATCAAATAACTCAGTGCAAGGCCTTTTAAAAAATGCTTATTCATTTTTTTTTGTAAGCAACTTTTTGTAAGATGCAAATAGTCTTCCCTCACTTATTTTCCTTCAGAAATCAGTTGAAAGGATTTTTGCTCTTGTTTGGGAGACCCGAACCACCACCAGCAGTGATGCATGTCAAAGGGGTATAAACACCTGATCAATGAAAATCATCAGAAAGAATACACTCAACAATAATACTAGGTAATTATAGGGCACCATATTTTGCTACCATGTCATTGCCATTAATGCCAAAACACATAAAAAAACTTTCTCCAACTTTTTGCTTCTAAAATATATTATATTACATAGCTACAGTTGATACTTTTTAAATTATTGCCTTTATATGGGTCTCTTTAAGCATTAAAACACGTCATTACGTACTACTGTGCAACCATAAAAATATACTTAAACTACCGTTACAACTAATGACTAAACATTGCCAGCTTTTTATATTTGGCTTTTAAATGTCTTGTTATTTTTATGAATTTATTTAGACTAATAATGGATAGCCAGTTAATTTTTCACATTATGTTACGTAGTTGTGTAAGTATTAATTTCATTACAGTTACAGTTACATTAAAATGACACTTTATTATGGAATGCAGTCCTTCGACTTGACTCTATAGTCTATTTCCATTGGCAATGTTAAATTAGTTCAAGAAAACGAGCAAAAACGACATAATTATCATTTATATAATAATTATTATAATTATCTCAATAACTTTCGTTAGTGGCAACTAAATTTTTTTCGAACTTTACATTTTAATCATTAGAGTTTAAAAATATAATAATAAAAAGTAAAAAAGTAAAAAAAAAAAAAAAAAAAAAATCCTGTTTAGAAAAGAAATTCAAACCATTTCCTCTAAATCTTCTTATGCAGCATTGTCAACGTAACCCAAGACAAGATGGTCGGTTTTTTTTCACTTCTTTGAATAAGAAAAAGACCCCTCTCCACAGACCAAGTCGACAAAGAAAAGTCAGCGGACATTTGACAAATTAAACAGTAGTCCTGCTCCGCAACTACTCTGCAGAGAAAAGCAGATTGCAATTCTTCATTCGACTGTCAACAAGAAAAGGGAACTTATGCCACCAAATATTTCATTCCAGTGAATAGCAAAGGGTTTCGAAGAGCAATGACCTATCGGTCAGTTACCTAAGTCACCTAACAAAAATCGTATGAAACTGTCCCCCATTACAGTGTCACAAGGGGCCTTCTTTTCAGAGGCATGACTGTGTGAAGGAGCAGTTTCGAGCCGGAAGTGGTGACACTTAGAAGAAAATTGCCAACACTTTAGAAAATGGAAGCAATTCTGATTTTATAAATCAAATAACTAAATAAATCGTAATCAGATGCGCGATGACTATTTAAAGATAAATAATGTTCCGTTATGGGAAAGAAGTGATGGTTGAGTGAATTTTTTTTTTTAGATTAAAAAAACATGCGATAATTATAAAACTCTTGACTGACTTATGTTGTGTAATGCATCATTCGACGTAACCATTTTGTCTCGAGTTTCAACGTGATTATTTTTTTTTATCAGCAAAACAACTTCGCAGACATTTTGAAAACTCTCGATCACGTAATTAATTAACATTTTTACGCACTTAGTATTGCTTTAATTATGACCATATACTGTAAGTCAAAGTTGTTGTATTATATTTTAAAGAAATTTTTTTCGACATTTTTGGTTAAAAAGTTGCAGAATCGCCTCAGATCCTATTTCATAGCACCCCGTATCCATGGCAACTGCCTGCTAACCAATTAGAGGGTTAGAGGGGTACAAAAGTTGCACCAAGGGGGAGAGTAAAAGCCGGCAAAACAGCACAAGGGCGAGGTCCGAAGGAAACAGTTTGGGAATACCCTTCTTCTTTTCTTTTTACTTCAAGGCCAAGGCCGGTTGAAGGCCTTGAACGAGTAGACAATTGTGACATCATGTCTATCGTTACAGTGCACTGTGTACATAAAAATGCTAATTCCCAACCGAGTTTTTTTTCCCCTTAAAAAAAACTCGCAAGTGATATTTGCCAGACGTCGAAAATTATATAAGAAAGTTTGGTGGTAAGGTGCATTGATTAAAACAGCACTTTGTCTGCACTTTGATAATAGAGTTTAACATTTGTAAAATTTAAATTAAAATGTAAATTGTGTTTCGCTCAGTGGTCTTAAATCGAATTTAAAATTGAAAAAGAAAATTAAAAATAGTAATAATAGAGTGAAGTAATAATAAATTTATGCAATCAAAGAAAGCGAGTCGTTATTGATCGCTGTGAACTTTAAAACCGTCCAGACCATCGTCAGACCGGCTGAATACAAATGGAGTTGCGATTTTTTGGAATCCTCGAGGAATTGTTGCAATCAGCGAGTCTGCTCGTCGCCTCGACCAAAACAATCTTTTATCGGGCGGCTCTTGCGTCTATCATTCAATCTGATCTAATTTAGCAACTCAGAACGTGATAAGAATGGAGTCCCGAGACCTTCCAATTCTCTGACCAGCAAAAATCGAACGAAATGATTCACTTCTCAAGTGCATTAAGCTACACGATTATTTTTCAATACGTATCGCTCTCGTGTGAATGTGATGGCTCACATTGCGAGCAAAAACGGGTAAATGCACAAGTTTTGCACACGCTCAGAAAAGTTGTGCGAGTTACAATGAAATTTGAAACGGTGTTTCTAGTAAAAACTATATACAGAGAAATGGGTTCTGAATCAGGGGAATGCAAACTCGATGAATCGCAAAAAAGTCTCATGACTCACTCGAATCGACATAAAATCTGATTAAACTTATGTTTATTTTTAAATTTAAAATGTTTTGACTATTAACTGCTGGTTTTTTAAAAATAATATTAATCATAAACGTGCGGGTACATGCGTGTTAATATTTTAAATTAACATAGTGAATTATGTAATTAGTCAGTCATTTTTTTGCGTCAATATGTGAGAATAAATTAAAAAAAATCTAATTTACAATACCTATTTTGATGTAAAAGTTTCTAAATAAACAGGTCGCCAATAATATTCTAGTTTTGCAAAAACAGGAAATAATTTGTTAAACCAGTTATTAAAATGTGAAAGTTGAATTTTGACCAATAGCAATAGTTAAGCAGGGGAAAGAAAATCACCCATATAAAATTGATAACATATGAACTAGCGACATCTAGTGAAAGTTTTATGAATAAAATTAAAAATAACTTTTAAACTTCCAAGTTTATTTTATCAATTATTAATTAGCACTTAATTTTATTTTCGCGTCGTGAAAATTAAATTATTTCTAACCGAAGAAAATTGATATTTACACTCACTCTTAAAAGAGAATATAATAAATTGTATCCACCTGCTTGTTAAATTTTCTTTTGTGGTTTGTTTATAATTCAAAAGTCACTCAAAGTCTTGTTCAGAACAAGGGACGTTTTGTTTCACAGCCTGTCTCCTGACAAGTTGAATGAGCGTTTAATTATCTCAAGACTTGATAAAAGAGGGCGAAGTAATAAAGATGGCAAGCTCAAAATGAACTGGCATTAAAGAACCCGCTACTTTTTTTTATTAACAAACGTAAAAAAAAAAAAGTCATCTTGGCAACCGTTTTGTTATTTGTAACGCATCAACATTTATATAATATAATAAAAAATTATTTCTAACTTTTGAGTACTTACTTTTAAACCCACCACATTTTAACATTTTATTAGAATTTTATAACTTTAAAAACACCCCCCAACAAATATAGATATAAAAATGTTTCACCAAGCAAGAAATCCTTTTACATGCATTGTTCCCTAATAATAGTGTTGGGGGTCACATTGATGCTACGTTGAACCCCATTCTATTATACGGAATACAGAATCTTACTAATTAAATTTGAAAAGTTCTCCTCTCTTATTTGTTAACCCCACATCCCAGTGTACACACGCAAACATACACGAATCCACTCTTTACTTTCGATTCCCCTTGCAGGTGCTAGTGCCTTTGCGACCCACAGCACAGCCCTTAGCAGGTTTGACCTGTTCTGGAAGGAAAGGGGCGAGGAGTCCATCAAATCCCATAAAAAAAAGTAGGTCGAACTTCGAAGAATGAAAGGATGTAGGTACCTTTTTTAAATTTTTTTTTCTTCATTTCCCTTCTCGCATTTTTTATCTCCCTCTTTTTAAGTCAAAAGAGAAAGTGCTATAAGAGCAAAAAATATATTTTATTTTTTTTTTAAAGTACCATAATAAATGCGTTAAAGAGGTATGTTAAAACCCACACTTTTTCACGTACGCACCTATTAAAAAATGTTTTAACAGGCAACAAATGTAAAGTGATGAGTATTAATTTATTTAATTCTCGAATAAAAAGTGAGTGTTTTATTATCGTATGTGAAAAAGTTGTGTGAAGTTTGTTTATAGTTTCTTTTGTCATAAAGAGAAAAAAAGTGAGAGAAAAATGGGATGGAATATATTTTTTTAATGAGGTCAGTGATAAGTTAACAATCTGGAAGGGTAGAAGGGGTAAAAAAGAGAAAGGCCTTGCAAGAAGATCTGAAGGCTCCCACGAGAAGGGGAAAGGGCTCATTTCGTCATAGCATCGCGGACACCATCGCCTCCTGACATACACTTCAAGAGATTCGGTAGCGGAAAAAAAAATCATATATTTCCCAGGATTGGGGTTGGGTTCAATGAGTTAAGATCCGGGCCCGTCTCAAAGCTGCAGTCCTTTTGCAAGGCCGATCCCTGTTTTGTTGGCTATTGTACGGGCCGGTCCGGTGAAAGGGTTGGTTTGGCAGGAACTGCAATCCATATGCAACTTCACAATTATCCCTCCCCCCATTCCTCCCATTCAGCATTTGCAACTGGGGAAAATGTGAAATGAAAGAGAAGAGAAGAGAAGAGAAGAGAAGAATAAGTTGTAGAAAGATTCGGGAGAGTTAACCTAGTCAAAGAAAACTTTATGCTCAAAAGTCTGTTTATTGCCCATGCCCCATACCATAATTAAAGTTCATGTTGTTCTGCAGTCATAAACAATTTTCAAGGCGCAATTGCAACGTTTTTTATTAGCTTCTACAACATATATAGGTCAAATATTTCGGTAATTGTTCGAAGATACACAAAGAACTGTCTTTTTTATATAAACTTGTTGTGAAATACCTATTTGTCCTTTTCCAGTTTGTGAATCAGCGTAAAGGTTTGAAACGGATACTTCAAAGAGTTGATGTTATCAAGACAATTAGAGTGTTTACAGACGCTTGGTATTGTCAAATTTGCCTAATTAAAAGTAATCAACTCGTTCATCACCATAACAGGTTAATTAAAGCCACGAAAATAGTCCAATTCAAGTTTAGATGCGATGTATTTTTGCTCAGCTTTAAAGATCCTGAACAAGTTAAGGAACTCGTATTATTGACAAAGCGTTAGTGCTCTGTATATCAAATGAACTATCCAAATAAAAACTGGTTGCGAATCTTGCGGGTGGATTCTCACCAAACATCACCTCAAATACGCTGCAACTTTCTCTTGGGAAAAAGACATCGCAAAGAAAACTTCGCAAACTTATATTCAAACTTAAAGTGTTACAACAACTAAATTTACTGCATACACACATTTATTAAGAAAAATATAAAATATTTATTTTGGCCATGATATATATTTACAAAATTATTGAACAAACAATTAGGTGAAGCACTGTACAAAAGTCATAACATTTATATAGCAATTTGGAGGGATACACAAGTTGTTTCCAACATTTGATAGCAACGACATCACTAAATTTTTATGATCTCTTGTATTTCCTCATGCCATTTCCCTCTACATTTCGATCACTCGCATGCAATAATAATCCATTTAGTACTACTACTTGTATGTACACTACATAACCTTTTTGCTACTCTATTTAGTTATTATTTTTTAATATTTGACAGTATTTCCCATCCAATTAATAATTTGTGCAATCATTCATACAATAAACCCATGACTAATGTCTGGAAATTAATCTTCAATACGTTGACAGAATGACATTCTTCCAGAAATCTTAGTGAGTTAAAATAACAATTTAAAAAAAAACAAAAACAAAGTGAAAAGCATTTATTTAGTTAGCTAATGGTTTCTTATTCAATCAAGATGTCATTTTGAATGAAAACAATAACAAAGAGGGAAGCAAGTTGCAACAAAAGCCGTTAGGGGGTGTTTCCCCAAACAGCTGAATCATTAATCGATCAGATAATCGATTAATGATTCAGATTTATATAATAGCATACTTCAAGTTATGGACTATCGTGATCCCCCCCCCCCCTTATGGGGTCTTTTGTGCAAGTCACTATAGAATAAGCTTACTTGCAAAAAAAGACAAATAACAAATGAAGCAAGTGCACAAATGCACCCGAGATATGCTGCAAGTTTGATACCAGTTTTCTGTTATCAGCCGGAAGAATTGAATTCACTTACGTCTGAAGCACATGACTAACTTTCTCTATTCTAAGATAATTTTAATTTTGCATCAAAATGTAAAGTTGGTGCCAGAAAAGAAAAGCTTTCGCTTCACTTCAGTATCTTTTCAATTGAAGTTCTAAGCAACCCTTGTTTCTGTGGATTTGCCCCATTTCAATGCCACGAAACACGACAAAGGACTTGTGCAGCAAGTAGTCTTTCATGCCGTTCATTCATCTGAAATTGTATCAACCTCTAAATAGTTCATCAAACTTGTGACTCGTTATCATTGTGTAATTCCCCTTCGGACGACGCGATTGAAATAAGCATTGACTAATCTCGTTTATTCCAATTCATTGGAAGTGTAAAATTGGAATTAAATAATCGATAAGTGGGAATTAAATAAGAGAATTAACGAGTGACTCAGCAGATGGTCATCATCATTTTCCACATTTATCCACATACAGATCTAACCGGAAAGGTAGACACATAAAATACTTAAAGAGCAATTACGATAATGACAGAAAAAATTCCCCTTCCCATGGAAAAATCGTGACCTGATATTCCAAACCGTTTCTAGGCAACCCAACGTGTCCAGAGCCAATTTTTTCATTTTTTTTTTTTTAAAGAAATAGTTATGTTAATTAAAAAGTGTCTGCCATCTTTTAGAACCAAATTTTTTATTGAAAATGTTTAATTTAATTTAATTAAACCACCTAACTTTTTTTTCTTCTATCCGTTGGGCTTTGGCGAGCAAATTAATATTTATCACTTAAAGCTGTATATTTTAGCATTAATTAAGTCTGTTATCATTCAATTAAAGCCATTGTCAACTGCAATTAAAATGTCTGCTATGACTTTCGCAGTCCGAACACTTAATTGAGTGTAAATCTGAGACAAATCATTACTTTTCCCCCGCTATAAAAATTGAAAAAGGGAAGAACGAAAAGATAAAATAAATAAAAAAAAAAAAAAAAAAAAAATGTTTCATTTGAGAAAGTGCACAATAGCCAAGTTTCAACTTTGTCAATATGCCATAAATTGCGGCTGTCAGGAGTTTGCCGATGGAGGTGGAATTTCAACGGATGAGTTAGAGCTGCTGTCCAAACAGCTCCTCCTTCCCTTGTTCATTAGTGTGTCCATCTTTTCAATCCCTATTCTCCAACATGTTAACAGAAACAAAAGAAATTAAATTTCAATCAATAAAATAAATTTTCTATTAGGCATATGCTTTTCTGCAATTGGATTTTTATTTTTAGGTTTTAAAATACCGGTACGTAAAAAGACCGTTCGTTTTTATTTTATTTTTATTAAAGTTATAACATAATTTTTTTGAGATTATTTAATTCATTTTTTATTTGTGCGAAACACCATTTCCAAATGCGGTTTTAGGGCTCGTAAATTCGTAAAAGGGCTGCCAAACTGTCAATTATGCTGGAGTAAAAGCGATTTCCTATAACGTTTTGTTGACCCAAAGGCACCAATTTCTTACTTTTTCCGTAAGATTCAGCTACCTGCTTCCATGTAGGACAAGATAAGTTGCGGTTATTTGGCCAATATATAGGTTAGGGCCAGAAGAAATATGTTATCGCGTTTAAACCTGAATGATAGGGTAAACGAGCTCAAAAGTCAGTGGCGATGCCAATTTCGCCATAAATAATGCAACTAAAATAACTGTGGTAAAAAAAGACTTTTTGAACTCGAGTTCTAAAATCCCAAGTTCGAAGTTCAAAAAGTTATATAATGTCTTGCCTTACAAAGGCCACTATTACAAAGTCGTTTATTAGGTAATAAAATAATAAGTCACGTGGGGCAATCCCAGTTAGAAGATAGTTAAAGATCAAACCAGTGATCCTTGCGTCAAACCCAAAATTCTCAGAAAAAGTTGATTCAAATTGTATATAATTTATAAAGTCAAAGCAAATTATACGAATTTAATGTCGAAATTGGTGAAAGTATGTAAATAAAAAGATATGGTATTACACGACTTAATGGAAATGGAAATTACCAATAATTAATTTGAATTAATTATATCTCAGACCACGATGTTTGAAAAAGACCTTTGGATCCTTCTTATATTACTATCAAACCAACGTTTTTTTTTTCTTTTATAATAGTAATTACATAATTTCCTTTTGTAGTGACCCCATACGCTAAAAAAAAATCTACCGGTAATAAAAATTTTTTTTTGCTAATTTATTTTTTTTGAAAAATTAATTTCCCATTTGACGCCCATTAAAAAAAGTTTTATTATGAATTTAAAATAATTTATGGATAATTACTGCCATAAAAATCATGTTAATTTGCAAAACGTCAAGTGTTGAAATATCTTGTTACTCGAGTGAAAAACAGCATTAGATAATGATAAAAATTAATTCCAATCAATTTTCAAGCAAAATCAGTATTCATTTGTTTAATTAAAAACCCATTTACAGTCTTCCTATCCGCACCAACTCGTTAACTTTTTTCCACTTCTTATAAACTATTTATGAGTAAGACAGTTCGCAATTAATGAATGAAACGCCCATATTTATAGTGCCTTGTTGTTCGGAAGATGTTTCTGTCCTGACTCAATGAATCATTCTAACGACTTGCAATTCAATGAATGTTTCTCCCCTTACATTTCAAAACTTGAATAATATCCTTTTTCTTGGTCATGAAATTTAGGTGACTGAAATAATGCGTAGAAGATAATTAAAATTGGATTTTATGGCCATGTACAGACACATAGTCATAAATTCCGCATGGCTGCCACACACAAATAAAATATTTAATTTTGGTGGGAACTGTTATTCCCCTCCCCCCCCCCCATCCCCCATCAGACACATCATTATACATATTTTTAAAATAATCTTATAAAAATGTTATATTTCAGAGATATCTTGAGTAAACACAACTTTTTGTATGTTTTTACGAAGTTCGTTGGTCCCGAAACGAGACATTAGTTACGTATGTTGCAGACCAACAAAAAAGTGAACAAAGTTTTATAAGTTTTATTTAAACTTTTGGTGGTCAGTATAATCGCGTGTTGAGTATCATTAACACCTAGATAGATGATTAGAATTCGAAACGTACCGTAAGTCCAAAGTCAAAGTAAGCGCATTAATTTGTAGTCAGCTTTTAAGTTCGTGGAGTGAATGAAGAGCAAGAGAACTAATGAACAGTCTAACTACCTCAACCTTAATCTCGTAATTTAGTTTGCAGATTTTTGAAAAGATTTTTTCCTATTCCTTCTTCAGATGTTAGATGTTTATAATTTATGAATGCAAACCTGTATAGCCATGAGTAGTGATTACCACAGTTTACTTCCTGGTAATCACTTCGGTAAAGAAAATGAGTAAAAAAATATTTTCAATTGGTTTTTATTTTCTAGTAGAAAATGTGTGTTTGTCGAAAAATGACACAATTTGTGCAACTTTGTACTCAAATCCAAATACAGTGAAAGTCCTCTAATCCGGACATAGGCGGGACGCGGAAAAAGTGTCCGGATTTGGGAGCGGCCGGGCTTGCGAGCGACTTTCTCAAATCCGGCCATTCGGTAATTGGCCGGTTATGAGTTTTTTTTATAAAAATATAACTGTATATCTATAAAAGCTTACCTTATCTCATTTGATTTTATATCGTCTGTGTGATAAAAGAAACGTTTTTCGTGTCATTTACGTGTCATTACGACAGGCGCTATTTTCACAATTGCTGATATGACGTCATTCTAGCTTCTCGTTTATTCGTTTATAGATGGCGCAGGTTGCAAAACAAGACATGCGCATTCTTGTTTTGCAACCTGAGCCATCTATAAACGAGTAAACAAGTAAACGAGAAGCTAGAATGACATCATATCAGCAATTGTGAATGGTGAATATGGCGCCCGCCGTTAGGCGAGAGATCCATAATTTCAGACCGACCAACTTCGACGCCCCTTCCACCGATTGGCGACTGAGCTGGCCAACAAAGCTCGCGCATCAGCTACAGTTGACAAATTCAACTTATCCATCAACCCGACCGCATTGAAAACTCCACTCCCAGACTGCTCCCGAAGGACGTCCACCTCGCTCATCAGGCTTCGTCTTGGCCATACCACACTCAACTCTCATCTACATCGTCTCGGCATCATCCCCAGCCCCGCTTGTCGTTGCGGAGCTCCTGACGAGTCCATTACCCACTTCATCATCGATTGTCCAGAGTTCACCCTCCAACGACGCGACCTCCAAGACCTCATCGTGGGACTTGGACTCCCCTGGACTCCATCCACTGTTCTAGGCGGCCCGGCTGTCCCGCCCCACCTTGTCCCGTCCGTCCTGCGCGGTACGGCCAAGTACATCACGGCTACCAAACGCTTCTAACTCTTTTTCACCCAGCCCTTACTGGAAAATGGCCCTCACGGCCGATATTCCATCTTAATGCAACAACAACAACAAGATTCAAATATTCAAGTTCTAAGCGCCATGTTGTACAAATCCAGCGTTTTGATTGGTACTTTGGAAGTAAATTGATTGGTACGTTGGAAGTCAATTCTAACGTTCTGATTGGTACTTTGGAAGTCAAGTTCTAACGTTTTGATCGGTCGAATCTTACGTTTTGATTAGTCTATTTTTCATTATGACGTATTCTCGGCTGTACTAAACAGCGTGTTACGTGATTTAGTTCAGCCAGCAGAGCGGCTGCAGGATTTCTAGTAACACAGAAAATAACTGTTTGCCCGGATTTGAGGGAGTTTTTTCTACTCTGTGGCCACCGGCCAGTTAAGAGAGCTGGCCGGTCACGAGGGAGTTTTTAGCGTAGGAGGACTTTGAAAGGGTTTGGGTCCGAGACTTTTGGCCGGAATTGAGAGGTGGCCGGATTTGAGGGCGTTGACTGTATAAAAATCTTGGATACATTTCAGGAATTGAATGTTTGACTAAACAAAAATATCGTTCAAAGTTGATCATTTTTCAACAAACAAATAATCTTTTAAAAATATAATAAACCTTGTTGTGGATAAAGAATTAACCAAATATCATTGGACAATTCTAACAATATTTATTGCCTTCAACAACACAACCTACAGGAAATACAAACTTTAGGGAAAAAAATGTAATAAACTTTCAAATGTAAAGAATCGCTACATTGTAACTACGAAACAAAAATAAAACATAAGAGAAACGAAGACGAAATAAAACAAAAATTTTAAATTTTAAAAATTAATAAAAAAAACTGAAAACCACAGTTTTTAATGAAAAAATGTACACTTTACTTTTTTCTTCATTTTGAAAAGTTATTTTTCACAAAATATCAAAGTTGTACTCCAAATATGAAACATTTAAGATTTCTTAAATACTAGATGTCATTACGCTCACAAGTTATCGAGTTGAATATTACCAAGAAGTCGCATCCAATTATCGTCCTCGCCAAATCTTTACCGTTCTTTCTCTCTTTACCTTTAAACACTCAAGTCGATGCTTTCTTTTCCCTCTTTTAAGTCATAATCAACTACAACCTTGTGAACCCAAATGTAAAAAAGAAAAATGTTACAAATCGTACTCTACATGATCCACTTCCACAAGTTTCCCGGTGTCACACCAGGTGTTAAAAAAGGCTGACCTTGTGATGGAGGGTGCTGAGACGCGTTCTGCTGAGGAGCCTGATTGGCTAATCGGCTCAGAATGCTGCGTTCTGACATCTGCAACCGTTGTGCCACTGGCGGGATACGGGACAGCGTTGCTGGCAGCCGACTAACATCTGACTTCATGTCGCTTAACAACTCTTCGAGTTGATTCAAAACTAATTGAAAAAAAAATTGAAAAAAAAAAAAAAATCGAAATTAACAATATCAGTTTTTGACATTAAAAAAATAAAAATAAAAATGAAAATGAAAAAAATTACCTTTATGAAGGACAGCATTGGCTGGCTTGTTTCCCGCCAATGACTCTTTCGATAAATGTTGATGCGATTCAGCCAGGCACTCAACCTCAGCAAACCTGAAATACACGATGTTAACAAATGGCATATATAGCAAAACGATTAATTTTTATATACCGAGCATTCAAAGCCATGGCAGGGTGATTAGGATCTTGAGTCAGGTTTAAGTAGGCAGCACGTCGCAATTGTTCCTCGATAACTAACGCTTGCTCCAATAACTAATAATAAAAATAAAAAAATTAAAAACTGTAATTTTAATATTGGAGATTAAATTAATTTCTCACCTTAAAACGTCGAGCTAAAAATTTGTTTTTTATTTCTAAAAAATTCCCTTTGCCCACATCCATCTTGAAAGGTTCATTAATAATAGCAAATCGCGGATCATTCTGTATGTCCTGCCAGCGACCATAACCGTGTCTTGAGTTGTTTATTAAAGAAACTTTCTTTTTACGCTCATATTTCACATTAATTATTAACTCTCTTTAAAGGATACGTTACTATTCCAGCAAGCAACCAGTAATCGTGTCGCCTGTGCCAAATTTCGTATTCACGCCCAGGTACAGCAGCCCTTTCCTCGTTTTGCCATAATGTATGAAGTTCTGTAAATCCGCCGTCTGCGATGTTGAACATAAATTTCCTCTTTCCAGCCTTTTCTTTTTCTTTCTCCTTCTCCCCTTTTTCCTTCGGTTCCTTCGGTTCCTTCAGTTCCTTCAGTTCCTTCGGCTCCTTCGGTTCCTTTGGTTCCTTTGGTTCCTTCAGTTCCTTCGGTTCCTTTTCATCTTTCTTCTCCTCCTTCACGTCAGCAGTATTGGTGTCTGCTGACTTCATTTTGCCATCTTCTGGAGCAGTGGTTTCTGATATAAATTCAAAATTAAATAATTTTATCTAATCAAGTTAAGTATCAATAAACTAACCAGCTTCAGGGTTATCCTCTTGCATTTTTTCGCTAACTTCAGCCTCTTTCTCCACCTCTTTTTCATCCGTGATAGATTCATCTTTAGTTGATGACTCCGATGATTTATCTTCACTTTTCTCTTTCACCTCAACGTCGCTCTTCTCTTTTTCGCTTTTGCTTTCCGATTCCAAATCAGTTTCCATTTTCTCCGGTGCGTCCTCGTCTTTCTCTTTTTCCTTTTCTTTCTCTTTCTCCTTATCCTTCTCCGCACCTTCCTTTATTTCGGAATCCAATTTGGTCGCTGGCGATTCGCTTTCCTCTTTTTCCTAAAAAAAAATTATTAAAAAATTCACAATTTTTCAATTTCTAGTTAAACACTAAGGGTGGGTTGCACCAACATTTTCTAAATCTAAAGTTAATTAATCTCTGATTATGCTAACCAGAGATTTTAAACTTCCAGTTAATAAATTTCGTTGCATCAAATTATTCTCAGGTTACATGAACCAAGATTTGTTGATTTTTGTATCAAAGAATTTGATTGGCTAATTTTAAACACATGATCTCTATTTTGAATTTGCTGTTTCATGTGAAGCAATGTATGTTTTAACATAATGCTAAGGCTAAAGTAAATAAAAATGAAAAAATTAAATAAAAAATTAAAAAGAGAAAAATGAACAGAATTTAATGAAGAAAAAAATCAACTTTAAATACAAAATTGATATTAAAAAAATATAAACTAAAAAAAAAAATTTTTTTTATTTTATTTTTTTTCTACATATTGTTCGCAACTGTTTATTTATTTATTTATGGCTTCGTTATTGTGTTTTTCATACTGTATTTTCCAAATGAGTCGTCCAGTCGATCCTTAAATTATAGTGCTAATTGAATTTGCCTCATCAACACAGATCGAATCATGTGGTGAGTTTAAAATTTTGACAAAACAAAAAACTATAGCAAAACGACGGCAGCAGTTTTTACTCATAGGCTTACCACTCGTGTTACGCATCGGCATCGTTTTTGGTAAACGTTTTTGGTAAAATTTATAAAAACCACATGAATCGATTCGTCTCGATGAGACGAATTTAATGATATAAAGGGTTTAACGATTGGATGGCCGGTAATTATGGGCTGCGAAACACGTTGAGGCGACGAGCTCATGTCAGGCGCCATGTTTTGAAACTCCAGTTAAGCTCTTAACTGGCCATTTTTGGCCAGTTAAGTTTAAACTAAAGTTAGCTCTCAAATGTATGGTTAAAGTTTTGGTGCAACACAAAAAAGCTTAAGCTGAGTTTAAATTACTTTTTAATCCCAGTTTAAACTTAATTTTTGTTGGTGCAACCCAGCCTAAGAATTAATTTTAAAAAAAAATACCTTATCTTTCTCCTCCTTCTTCTCTTTTTCATCTTTATCTTTGTCGCCCTCATCCTTCACGGGCAATGGACTAGGAGCCGCAGAGGCAGCTGCCGAGCTGGCTGGTGTGGCCATCTTGATTTCGGCCTTCACCTCCACTGACACTTCATCCAATGGCATGCTGTGAGTACCATTAATGGCTTCGAATTCCTGAACCTGTATAAAAAAAGTCAATTCAATATTTATTTTTCCTAATTTCTATTGCATAAATACTTTTTTCCTGATGAGAGACATCACACCAATTCGAGTGAGAACGTGCTGCCGCGATAAACCTTCTCGCGGAACCCCATCTGCGAACGTCTCCGCGTTATCTGCACCAGGTTCGCACAAATGGCGCATGAAAAGAGATACATATGCTCGAAAGTTTTTCTCTGATTTTCCTCTCAGGTCTCGTACAAGCCTAAAATACAATAACATACATTTTCCTATACGATTTTCAAAATTTTAACTTTACCATTGTGAATTGAAGGCATCTTGTGGAGGCATGCCATATCGCATAATTGCATTCAAGAAAGCCTTGCGCTGACGCGCATTAAAACCTAACACCTGTAAATAAAATTCATAATTAATAACGATATTAAATAGAAAATATAATTTAAATTTCAGTTAATTGCCATCAGATATAAATGTATTTTCATAATTTTTATTTATATTATTTATTTTTTTTTTGTTTGGCAATGCCCTTAAAAACAAGTAATATCTTTCAACTCGTTTTCCTATTTGTTTTTACCAATTTAATATACGTCTACTCTTAAACCGCATTGAATTCTCACACAATGCATTCATTCTTGTAGTAGACAAAAATTCAAATGAGTAAGGATAAGTCATCATATGGCAATTTTAGTACCTCAATGTTGCCTCCAACTCGTGCCAGGAGGGGCGGCAATGGTTTATCCTTTTCGTTTCCCATTCCGGACCCACGTTTTCGTCCTCTACGTTCTGCAATAAAATTACGCAGCATTTAGTATTGCTATAGTAAAGTTATAATTATAGGGTGCCCAGTGAAATTTGGAAATCGGTTTCCGTTACTACTCCGTTTTCCAAGTTTAAAAACTGTACTACTGTTCAATAAAAATACCGGTAATCTATTCCGCCAATTCCCAGCTATTCGAATTTACCAAAAGCGACTTTAAAAAACAATTTCCTTATCGTCAACCTATCTCATTACACAATTATACTATTTTTTTATTACTTTTTTTTTTTTTTAAATTCAAATTTTAAAAAAGTAAAATTAAAATAACAATAATAATAATAATAATAATAATAATAATAATAATAAATATAAAATAATAATTTCGATTTAATGTCTAAGTCGCTTAGTTTTAATCCTCCTTCTCCTCTTCAACTTGCGCGATTTCCAGGTACCGCAGACACCCAGTTTGCGTTTGCGTTTTCTTTTACCATTTCCTTCATTTCTCTCTTCGAAGTCGTCGTCTTCTTCGTCATCATCTGAAAATTATAATTCCATTCAAAATCTCACAAAAAAAATTACCAAAGTCTAAATTGTCACAGGTACCAGTTGGTACAGAGAAATCAGAGTTGTAATCCGACAGATTGTCCTGCCAATTCGTGTCCTCCTGGCCACCCATTGCATCATTATAGTTCACTTGTTTTCGAACTCTTTTTCCTTTTCCGAGGGATCTGGCAAGATCTTCTTGTTGCTGTTCGTAATGATGACGAAGAAGTTTTTCCCAATATGCAGGGTCAGTGTTTTCAGCTTCCTGTTTCAATATTTCCGTTTCTGGCTCTTCCTAAAAATTATCAAATAAAAATTAAATTAAAAACAATTTTTCCCCCACTATCTGAACCAATTTCACCTCTTCTGCTTCTTTAGTGGCATAGCTCGCGACCTTAAATGAGCTCAAATACTCATTGGCCCACAGTTCTTTCTGTTCTATACCCTCCTTGCTGCGATCGAGCAAGTCTCCAATTGCTCGATCGTCATAGTGAATCAATTCCTCCTCTGTGAATATGAAAACATGTTTATAATTACGACGTTACAGTAGACAAGATCGTCGTTCAATAGGGAATGTCACGTCTGTTATCTCGATCTAAGTAGTGGTTATTTAAATAACGCGGTCGCACAAAACATCACATTCACTGGTGAAGTATATTAGTAAAAGTGGCAAAGCTAAAGTAAGCCAAAACATACTTCCTTTCTCCAATAAAAACCTATACAAACAAACCTATCTTATACGAAATGGTGTATAAGATAGTTTCGACAAAAAACTAAGCCTAGTTTACGGCTTGTCTTGTGTCATTAATTTGTTTCGTACTGCTGCAGCACAGGACACACACTAAACCAATGTGATGATTTTGCCATTTCCAGTGACATTCCTTATTACGTTTCAACCTGCAAAAAACTGAAAAAATAGAACTTTTAAAAATAAATCGACATAACTATGATGAAGACTACTAAAACTTCGACCGCAACGATTTCTTTTTTACCTTTACCCTTTCCATCGTCGTCTTTGAAGAGCTCCTCTGTTCCGAAACGAAGAATATCGTCCAGTTCTTGCTTAGACATTGTACCTGCACGTCCACCCATACCCGGCCTTACTACTAAGTGGGTCAACATCATTTTTTTCTTGGCAACCTGAAGAGATAATTGTTTTTGTTTTTTTTAATTAAACAAATGTTATAAATTAAAAAAAAAAAAAAAAAAAAAATCATACCTGTGTAATTCTTTCCTCGACCGATGCTCTGGTGACAAAGCGATAAATCATCACTTTGTTTGCTTGACCAATGCGATGAGCTCTACTGAAGGCCTAAAATTAAAATATAAATAAATTACCTCGTAATAATCGTGAACAAAATCGTATAAAAAAAATTTAATATCATACTTGAATGTCATTGTGTGGATTCCAATCGGAATCATAAATTACGACTGTGTCTGCAGTGGCTAGGTTAATACCCAAACCGCCGGCTCTTGTTGACAACAGAAAGCAAAATTGAGGTGCTCCAGGAGCTATAAATAAAAAATTTAAACAATTACAAATCTGCACTGAAATACAAATATTTTATCTGCACTGAAATATATATATATATATATATTTTTTTTATATATTTATATTTATATTTTTTTTTTGTTTACCGTTAAACCTGTCGATAGCATCTTGACGTTGAGAGCCAGTGATGCCACCATCAATTCGCTCGTACTTATAACCTTCAGACTCAAGAAAATCTTCAAGAATATCCAGCATTTTAGTCATTTGAGAAAAGATTAGGACTCGATGACCCGTATCCTTTAATTGCCTTAGCATCTTGTGCAATAAAATGAGCTTCCCACAGGCTTTGGTCAATGCACCGCCCTCGTATGCGCCATTTGGCAATTTTGGTGCTTCCTGCAACGATTTTTCAAAATATAATTACTACTATAACAAACATTGCTATGTCAATGTCGCACCTGTGCAGCAGCGGGGAAGAGATATGGGTGGTTACAACATTTCTTCAAATCCATCATAATGTTCAGCAATGATACCTGATGCCCACCGCCTTTAGCGTTGAGCGCCTCGAAATTTCTCGTTAAGATAAACTTATAATATTTTCTAATTGGGTAAAAAAAATTAAATAAATATTCTACTCTTAAATCAAAATAAAAACTTACTTTTGTATGGTAGTCAAATCAACACGAACAATGAATTCGCTTTTTGCTGGCATGTTTTTCAAAACATCGGCTTTAAGACGCCGCAGCAAATGAGGACCAAGCATGTCGTGAAGTTTCTTCACTTGTTCCTCTTTAGTAAGATCTGCGAATTCATTTTGAAATCCTTGGAGATCACTGCAAGAAAAAGAAAATATTTAAATAAGATTTTCTCCCAATTCTCGAAAAACAATCATTACCAAAATCTCTCTGAACTCATGAAATTGAGCAAATGGAATAATTCTTCTAAATTATTTTGTAATGGTGTTCCAGTTAACAAAAGCTTATACCCAATACGGTACGTGTTTAGAATTCGGAAGAACTGAAGTGAAAAATTCGTTTAATTTCCAGACAAAACCCACGCGATCAACAATTACCTTAGACTGGCTATTTTTTAGTCTGTGAGCCTCGTCGACCACCAACACAGCCCAGTCGACCGAGGCTAAAGTCGCAGCGTCGATACTGATTAATTCGTACGAAGTCAGAAGCACGTGAAATTTAACGGACACGTCTTTCTGTAATATTATTAAATCAAAACGTTTTTTAATAATAATAATAAATAAATAAATAAATAAATAAATAAATGCAATTTTTATGCATTTTCTAACTTACTCTCATTCGGGAGGCTTTGGGCCCACCACGAACTGCCCCCTCTTCAAATGACATTTCGTGCTCTCTGATAACCGCTCGACTGTCTTTGTCACCCACGTAAGTGACAACGTAAAAATCCGGTGCCCACAATTCAAACTCGCGCTCCCAATTGATAATGGTGGATAAAGGTGCACTAACTATAAAAGGACCTCGACAGTGACCCTACAAATCGAAATAAGTGAGTACACTTACTTAGTAATAAATGATAAGTGAAAAATTATACCTCTTTGTACAGTGAATATAGAAATACAATCGTTTGAATAGTTTTCCCTAAACCCATTTCGTCGGCAAGAATTGTGTCGGTCCCGTTCGCCCATGAATACCGCAACCAATTAACCCCTTCTAATTGATAAGGATGAAGAGTCATTCCAGTTACGTCGACAAACTCGGTTTGGCGATCGTATTTTTTCTTCGGCTAGAAATTAAAAAGAAAGCAAGTTATTATTAGGTTTAGGATCACGTAAATCAAAAATCCTTACATCGATAACCGACTTTTCAGGTGGCGGAGTCGGTCTGCTTATAATTTCATCGTCTACCGGTTCCCGAGTTTTCGACTTCTTCAATTTGCCACTTTTCTTTCTTTTGCTTCCTCCGTTGGTTTCAGCAGCAGCTCTGAGTTCTAGGTAGAAATCAATCAATCGATTCAGATCTGGAATGTCTGGGTTCTCCTCTTCATATGATGCCAAATCGTATGGAAGATCTCGCCATTTCACTAAATAAAGTGTGCGGCCATCCCTAAAAGTTCTATTCAAAAAAAAAAAAAAAAAATGTTTAATACTGTGATACAGAAACATAACATCAAAGCATTTACTTGTGGTTAATGACTCTATGGACATGCAGCCATTCGGGTCGAATTCCATATTTGTAAAAGCGGTCTTCCAAGTTGTGTGGATCGGCTCCCGTATGTCTCTTCACTATCTCCCCGGTGTTATTCTCGAAACTGCCGTCGTCCAATGGTGGAGGCTCATCCATGTCGGTTTTACGACAATACATGCGATACATAGCCGGGTGAAAGACGTCCAACTGAAAAAGAAAAATAAAAAGAAAATTTAAAAAATAAAGTCGTTTTGTTGTAGTGTTTCTGATTACTTGTAACTCTGAAATCCACGAGCAATGCCAATACGACAAATCTTGCCACTTGACAAAAAATTCTCTCTGCGGTTTCGGTTGGGGTTTTTTACTGGTAGATGGCTGAGCTGCAGGAATATCATCCTTGTTCTCGGGCTCTCCTCCCTCCTTCGGTTCCTCTTCCAATTTGTAGTTCTGCGCCCATCGCCAGGTGAGGATTTTCGAAACTTTGCCTTTCAAAGGTTCCGCCTACAATTACGAAAAAACGTATGCATGATTTGTGTAGAAATTCATTAAATAATCCATACAAATGGTTGTTGCGAACTCACTGAACATCTCGGGCAGTGCCATTCGCCATCCGGAATCTCCTTCAGTGGTGGGTTCAGACAATGAGTGTGGTAAGCAGATGGACAGCTATCACAGCACAATAACTCTCCTCCATCTTTACACACGCGACAAAATTCCATGTGATCGTCTTCTTCTTGCTCATGAATTCCTTCTCCCTCCTAAAATCCGTAACAAACAAAATACTTCAATTTTGCAATTCCATAAATATATATCCGACATTGCTTACACAGTGTGGGCAGCTCCATTTCCCTTCTGGAGCCTCTTCCAGCTCGGGATCTAAACAAACAAGATGGTAGGCTCGTGGGCAAGTATCACATAGAATAATTTCGCCTCCTTGCTGACATACTTCACAGTAATCTTGATGATCAGTCTAAAAAAAAAAAAAAAAAAAGTTTAAAATTTTTTATTATGAATTTTGTTCTCAGAATAAGAAAATAATTTATTACCTCATATCCATCATTTTCCCCATCCGAACCAGGAAAGCTCGATGTCGTTTTTGTTTTTTTCTTTTTCGTTCGTTTAACCTTCGATTTTCTTTTTGCATTGCTCGAGTTGGATTTGTCAGACGGACCGCTCATGTTGCTTGCTTCTTCCAAAGCTAGTTCAAAATCAGCATCACTTTTGTCATCGGTGCTTTCATCCTCCTCCTATTCAAAAAGAAAAATAATAAAATAAAAATTAAGAGCATACTTATTAAACCTAGAATTTAATTCTAGACTCACCGAACTTCCTTTTTTCCGCTTTCCAAAACCACCAAGCTTTATTTTCAGAGGAGCAACTGATTTTTTTGTTTTCGACTTCTTCCCCTTGTTCTTGCTTTTTGATTTTGGATTGTCGGGATCAAAGATCTCCGTGTGTGGATTTGATTGTAAAAATTCCCTCCATCTGGCTGCTAAGAGCGACACCATCTTTGACATGGTTAACTTCGGGTATTCTTTGGCGAGGATTGGTCGAACGTGCTGACTGAATAATTTATAGTTGGCGAAGTCCAAGTAGTCTGTGTCACTGTACTCAATGTTGATGTTGGGTACTCCTAATTCTTCGCATATTTCATCGCTCGATTTTTGAACCTAAAATCAATAAACACACAATTAATTTCTTAACAAATAAAAATTGTCGCTCAAAACCAAAATCTACTTACTTGTGGTTGTTTTTTAATTTTTTCCGGTTTAGGTTTATTTTTCTTTTTTGATTCTATGTAGTCACTGTCATTGTCCAAATCATCGCCCAGCAGAACCGAGTCACTTTCCTTTAAAATTCCACCAAATTCATGTTTAAGCGATAATTAATAAATGAAAAACATCGATCCGAAATACCTCGCCAGCGCTTTCCATCATTTTCCGCTTCTTCTTCTTCTTGCTCGTTTTCTTTTTCTCGCCCGGTTCACCTTTGGCTTTGCGTTTCTTTCCTTTCTTCTTAATTTCGGGTAGTGGAGGTGTTTCTATTTCTTCCGGCGGCGGCAAATCCTCTTCTTCAGCTGGTTCCTCTAAAATTTCATCTTCTCCATCTTCCTCTTGTTCTACTTCTTGTTCATCCTCATCTCCCACTTCTGCAATTTGTTACGTAAATTATATAAATTGCTTTGAGCGAGGAAAGAGAGAGAAAAAAACATTCCCCGCATAAAACACAAATAAAAAAATAATATCATTCAAAACATTTATTGATCGTCCTTTTCATCGCCACTGCATTTTGCCCCCAGATCACCAATCGTAAAAATGTATTATTTTTATTTCTTTAAATTTTAATATTTTAAAAAAATAAATAAAAAAATAAATAAATAAAAAAATAAATAAAATCGTTTGTGATCATATGCGACACGGCATAAAAAATTAAGGATGGTACGACTTGCCTACTTTTAAATTCAGCATTGATTTTTCCAGGCAAGCAGTTGCCATACAATACGCTATTCCCATTACATTTATGGTCTCAAGAAAAATCAATGTTTTCAGAAGTAAAGGAAAAATGGAGAAGCACAAAGACTCAATTTTAAATGTTCCATTCTCTCTCTCCCTTCAGTTTTTCGCTCTCAATCACTATTTTATTCACATTTTTTAACACAAAACGTGGAATTTTTAATTTTTTTTTGTTATTTTCTAATCTTGCTACATCATCTTGAATTTTTAAATTTTCCATTTCATTTCCTTGGCTTTAAGAATTTAAAAATGATGCTTTACTTGTAGTTTTGTGTTTGAATAAATGTAAAAATCTTAAGTTAATTATGTTTAAGTATAGAAACGTAAAAAAGAGCTAATAGTGTTTTTTTCGATCGAATGCGCACCCTCATCGCCCACACAAAAGGGAAAAAAATCGAAAAAAATTAAACGCAATAAAAAATAAATAAAAATAAAAACACACCATGTTGATTTACCCCAGAAATAAAAAAAATGTACAATTTCTTAGCTTCTACCTGCACCTTGGATTTGTCTTTCAGCCTCGTTTTCGAAAGGGCTAAATACGATGCATTAATATGCTAATGAGTTGATACATATCTTGATACATATCCCACCTCCTTTGTCTGGTTAACATCCTTTGAGTTTTAGCGGTTCAAAACTAGTCTAAAATGCTCGGATTCTTGACTAATAATCGCTATTGACAGTATATTCGATGTAGACAGAGGGAATTCCCAGGAAATCCCCTTCAAAATAAATACATGTGCCGGACCGGTTAGCGCCACCGCGGTTCAAACACGGAAGCGCTTTTCCATTTGTTCGACAAATCCAAGTATCAAAAGTTATTTCCATATCAACTTAAACTTGATAATGAGCTGAGAGAAGCTAAGAAATGTATCTATTAGCCAGTTTTATGTAACACTGACGGAATCGAACGAAAGGCACGACGCTCCATCGGTCCATCGGTCGATAGCTCCTTAGCTAACACAACATTGAGATTTAAGATTCATTCCAAGCTTACCTGGTAAGGATTCTGCTTCTGCTTGATTCGTCGGCGTTTCCATGCTGCTGGCACAATTCACTTATCTTACAACTTTTTGGACATAAATGACTTCTCTGTCAATGGAAATATGGCGCTGTTTGCACCAAAATACCTCCCTTCTTTGGTT